>JANIIK010000524.1:152512-190012 GCA_027704905.1 Muraenolepis orangiensis | reverse complement strand
TCCTCCCCTCCCTCCTCACACCTCCTCCCCTCCCTCCTCACACCTCCTCCCCTCCCTCCTCACACCTCCTCCCCTCCCTCCTCACACCTCCTCCCCTCCCTCCTCACACCTCCTCCCATCCCTCCTCACACCTCCTCCCCTCCCTCCTCACACCTCCTCCCATCCCTCCTCACACCTCCTCCCCTCCCTCCCCCTCCACGTTATCTGCTGCTCCTCATGTCTTCCTTTTCTCTCTGTGTGTGTGTGTGTGTGTGTGTGTGTGTGTGTGTGTGTGTGTGTGTGTGTGTGTGTGTGTGTGTGTGTGTGTGTGTGTGTGTGTGTGTGTGTGTGTGTGTGTGTGTGTGTGTGTGTGGTGTGTGTGTGTGTGTGTGTGTGTGTGTGTGTGTGTGTGTACAGGTTGGAGACCTTCTGAGCTTCTGTGTTAATAAACTGCACAGGTGTCAAATCTGCAACTTGTGTGTGTGTCTTTCCCCCGAAGTGACCCATCCTCTGAGTGTGACCCATCCTCTGAGTGTGACCCATCCTCTGAGTGTGACCCATCCTCTGAGTGTGACCCATCCTCTGAGTGTGACCCATCCTCTGAGTGTGACCCATCCTCTGAGTGTGACTCAGTGAGGCATACATGACGCTGTTATCAGCTGACTGGTCAGTGAGTCAGCTGACCGGTCAGTGAGTCAGCTGACCGGTCAGTGAGTCAGCTGACCGGTCAGACAGCTGCTCACACACCTACCGCATCCTGCTTCCTGTCAGCTGACCGACACCCGGCCCCGGGGAGCAAGGACATACCTGCACAGGGGGGGGTGTGTGACTCTTGATTGTTGAGGTGTGTGTGTGGTAGGTATGTGATTGTTGAGGTGTGTGTGTGGTAGGTATGTGATTGTTGAGGTGTGTGTGTGGTAGGTATGTGATTGTTGAGGTGTGTGTGTGGTAGGTATGTGATTGTTGAGGTGTGTGTGTGGTAGGTATGTGATTGTTGAGGTGTGTGTGTATCTATGTGTTGTCATTCCTTCCGTGGCACCTTGAGGAAGTGTAAAGGTCGTGTTCTGCATGACACATCACTTCCTGTGGAGGGAGACGCTGCAGCAGTTTGACATTTTGTCAACCTCAAATATTGGCAACGAAGATCCCCTTCACTATATTGGGCCACAAGAGTTGTTTTAAGTAGACCATAAAGCAATTAAACACTAGAATAACAGCCGCTTCCTGGTCCGGTTCTAACTTGTATAACTGCTATATGGCCCAGAGCGGCTCCCTGTGTTGTTTACTTTGAGGCACCGTCTCACCAGTCTTCATACAGAGGCCTTCCTGTAGACCTCCAACATGCTTATCTGGCTTCTGTGGAATCCCTCTGTTAATGACAGACCCCACCCACTACTCCCCTCCTGCTCCACCCTCTCCCCTCCTGCTCCACCCTCTCCCCTCCTGCTCCTCCTTCTCCCCTCCTGCTCCACCCTCTCCCCTCCTGCTCCACCCTCTCCCCCCCTGCTCCACCCTCTCCCCTCCTGCTCCTCCTTCTCCCCTCCTGCTCCTCCTTCTCCCGTCCTGCTCCACCCTCTCCCCTCCTGCTCCTCCTTCTCCCCTCCTGCTCCTCCTTCTCCCGTCCTGCTCCACCCTCTCCCCTCCTGCTCCACCCTCTCCCCTCCTGCTCCACCCTCTCCCCTCCTGCTCCTCCTGCTCCACCATCTCCCCTCCTGCTCCACCCTCTCCCCTACAACAGATACTTTGTGTGGCTACATTCAATGTTTGTTTTCTCAATGTACAACAAGTACAATGGAATGATGATGGTGGTGGTGGAGGAGGAGGAGGAGGAGGTGGTTGTGGTGGTGGTGGAGGAGGTGGTGGTGGTAGAGGTGGTGGTAGAGGAGGAGGAGGTGGTGGTGGTAGAGGAGGAGGTGGAGGTGGTGGTAGAGAAGGTGGTGGTGGTAGAGAAGGTGGTGGTGGTAGAGGAGGTGGTGGTGGTGGTAGAGGTGGTGGTGGTGGTAGAGGGGTGGAGGGGTGGTGGTGGTGGTGGTAGAGGGGGTGGAGGGGGTGGTGGTGGTGGTGGTAGAGGGGTGGAGGAGGTGGTGGTAGAGGAGGAGGAGGAGTGGTGGTGGTGGTGGTGGTAGAGGGGGTGGAGGGGGTGGTGGTGGTGGTGGTAGAGGGGGTGGAGGAGGTGGTGGTGGTGGTGGTGGTAGAGGAGGAGGAGGTGGTGGTAGAGGGGTGGTGGTGGTGGTGGTAGAGGGGGTGGAGGAGGTGGTGGTGGAAGAGGAGGAGGTGGTGGTGGAGGAGGTGGTGGAGGTGGTGGTAGAGGAGGAGGTGGTGGTGGAGGAGGAGGAGGAGGTGGTGGTGGTGGTAGAGGAGGTGGTGGTGGTGGAGGAGGAGGTGGTAGAAGAGGAGGTGGTAGGGGAGGAGGAGGTGGTAGAGGTGGAGGTGGTGGTGGAGGAGGAGGAGGTGGTAGAGGTAGAGGAGGTGGTGGAGGAGGAGGAGGAGGAGGAGGTGGTAGAGGTGGTGGTGGTGGAGGAGGAGGAGGAGGTGGAGGAGGAGGAGGAGGAGGTGGTGGTAGAGGAGGAGGAGGTGGTGGAGGAGGAGGAGGAGGTGGTAGAGGTGGAGGTGGTGGTAGAGGAGGAGGAGGTGGTGGTAGAGGTGGTGGAGGAGGAGGTGGTGGTAGAGGAGGAGGAGGTGGTGGTGTAGATTAGAAAGCACAGTAAATACTGCCGGGAAGAGACACACAGAGAGGGCTGCAGCGACCTTGTCCTGGAGGGAGGAGAGAGAGGGGGAGGGAGGAGAGAGAGAGAGGGGGAGGGAGGAGAGGAGAGAGAGAGAGGGGGAGGGAGGAGAGGAGAGAGGAGAGGGGGAGGGAGGAGAGGGAGAGAGAGGGAGAGGGAGAGAGAGGGAGAGGAAGAGAGAGGGAGAGGAAGAGAGAGAGAAAGAGAGGAAGAGAGGAAGAGAGAGAGAGAGAGAGAGAGAGAAGAGAGGAAGAGAGGAAGAGAGGAGAGAGGAAGAGAGGAAGAGAGGAAGAGAGGAAGAGAGAGAGAGAGAGAGAGAGAGAGAGAGAGAGAGAGAGAGAGAGAGAGAGAGAGAGAGAGAGAGAGAGAGAGAGAGAGAGAGAGAGAGAGAGAGAGAGAGAGAGAGAGAGAGAGAGAGAGAGAGAGAGAGAGAGAGAGGGTGCTGGAGAGAGAGAGAGAGAGAGGGGTGCTGGAGAGAGAGAGAGAGACAGGGGGAGAGGAGAGAGAGAGAGAGACAGGGGGAGAGGAGAGGGGAGAGAGAGGGAGGGAGGGAGGAGTGCTGGAGAGAGAGAGGAGAGGAGAGGGAGAGAGAGGGAGGGAGGGAGGAGTGCTGGAGAGAGAGAGAGAGAGAGGGGGAGGGAGGGAGGAGTGCTAGAGAGAGAGAGAGAGAGAGAGAGAGAGGGGAGGGAGGGAGGGAGGAGTGCTAGAGAGAGAGAGAGAGAGAGAGAGAGAGGGGGAGGGAGGGAGGAGTGCTAGAGAGAGAGAGAGAGAGGGAGGGAGGGAGGGAGGGAGGAGTGCTAGAGAGAGAGAGAGAGAGGGGAGAAGGACTGTCCTCTCCTGGAGCAGAAGACTCCGTTTTTTAATACCTGGTAGCAGAGAGCACACTGTGACACAGACAGACAGACAGACAGACATTGATATCCGTATTAAGGACTTGGTGGTTGAAGGACATTTCAGACCAATCAGACTCTCCGACCCTGAGGCGATGGACCCTTCATACGTCATTCAGCTTTTTGAAATGTCAAGTTGAAAGGAAATTCAGCTGAAAAGCAGCGCTACATACACTCACTACAACATGTGGTGAACAGCAGTCACTACACCATGTGGTGAACAGCACCACCATGTGGTGAACAGCAGTCACTACACCATGTGGTGAACAGCACCACCATGTGGTGAACAGCAGTCACTACACCATGTGGTGAACAGCAGTCACTACACCATGTGGTGAACAGCACCACCATGTGGTGAACAGCAGTCACTACACCATGTGGTGAACAGCCACATATATATATATAATAATTATATATATTATAATTATATATATATATATATATATATATAATTATATATGTGGCTGTTCACCACATATATTGCATTTCATATATGCACTTTTATATTTTTATATATTTAACTTAATATTATATAAACAATATTTATACAGTTTGTACTTTTTACTTATTTTTTATTCTATTATTTTTATTTCTATAACTGCTGTCTGTCATTGGGTATTGAGCCCAGCAGATCTGGGTAAACACTGAAGTGTGTGTGTGTGTGTGTGTGTGTGTGTGTGTGTGTGTGTGTGTGTGTGTGTGTGTGTGTGTGTGTGTGTGTGTGTGTGTGTGTGTGTGTGTGTGTGTGTGTGTGTGTGTGTGTGTGTGTGTGTGTGTGTGTGTGTGTGTGTGTGTGTGTGTGTGTGTGTGGGGATGAACTACATATTACATTATCATACTACATACATTATCTCTCGGGTGAAACTATTATGCACTTAAAATAATAAAGAATACTAATACATTACATTAGTATACTAATGTATAAGTACATTAGTATACTAATGTACTTATACATTACATGAGTATACTACATAACATTAGTGTACTAACGTAATGTAGATGTATACTTACTTACAGTTGAAACCAGAAGTTTACATACACTATATGAAAAGACACATACGATTTTTTTCCGCACTGTCTGACATGAAATCAGACTAAACTTTTCCTGATTTAGGTCCGTTAGGATTACCAAAATTATTTCTATTGGCTAAATGCTAGAATAATGAGAGAAGGAAATTTTTTTTAAGAAGGAACAATTGTTTTATTACTTTCTTCAAAGTCAGAAGTTTACATACATTTCATTAGTATTTGGTACCATTGCCTTTAAACTGTATGACTTGGGTCAAACGTTTTGGATATCCTTCCACAAGCTTCTCACAATAGTTGGCAGGAATTTTGGCCCATTCCTCCTGACAAAACTGGTGTAACTGAGCCAAGTTTGTAGGCCGTCTTGCACATGCCTTTTCAGCTCTGCCCATACATTTTCAATGGGATTCAGATCAGGGCTTTGTGATGGCCACTCCAAAACATTCACTTTGTTATCCTCAAGCCACTTTTTAACCAGTTTGGCAGTGTGCTTCGGGTCATTGTCCATTTGGAAGACCCATTTGCGCCCAAGCTTTAACTTTCTGGTTGATGTCTTGAGATGTTGCTTTAATATTTCCACATAATGTTCTTTTCTCATGATGCCATCTATTTTGTGAAGTGCACCAGTCCCTCCTGCAGCAAAACAACCCCATAACATGATGCTGCCACCTCCGTATTTCACAGTTGGGATGGTGTTCTCAGGCTTGCAAGCTTCCCCTTTTTCCTCCAAACGTATCGATGGTCATTATGGCCAAACAGTTCAATTTTAGTTTCGTCAGACCACAGGACATGTCTCCAAAAATTAAGGTCTTTGTCTCTGTGCGCATTTGCGAACTGTAATCTAGCTTTTTTGTGTTTCTTTTGGAGTAATGGCTTCTTCCTGGCAGAGTAGCCTTTCAGCCCATGTCGGTACAGTACTCGTTTCACTGTGGATAATGACACACTCTTACCAGCTTCAGCCAGCGTCTTCACAAGGTCTTTTGCTTTGGTTCTTGGGTTGGTATGCACTTTTCGGACCAAAGCACGTTCATCTCTGGGACACAGAACCCGTCTCCTTCCTGAGCGGTATGATGGCTGGACATTCCCATGGTGTTTATACTTGCGTATAATAGTTTGAACGGATGAACGTGGCACCTTCAGGCATCTGGAAATTGCACCCAAGGATGAACCAGTCTTGTGCAAGTCCACAATTCTCTTCCTGAGATCTTGGCTGATTTCTTTTGACTTTCCCATGATGTTGCACAAATAAGCAGTGTGTTTCAGGTGTGCCTTAAAATACATCCACAGGTGTGTATCTAATTAACTCAGATGTTGTCAATAAACCTATCAGAAGCTTCCAAAGACATGACATCATCATCTGGGCTTTCCCAAATTGTTTAAAGGCATAGTAGTCTTAGTGTATGTAAACTTCTGACTTTGAAGAAAGTAATAAAACAATTGTTCCTTCTTAAAAAAAATTCCTTCTCTCATTATTCTAGCATTTAGCAAATAGAAATAATTTTGGTAATCCTAACGGACCTAAATCAGGAAAAGTTTAGTCTGATTTCATGTCAGACAGTGCGGAAAAAAATCGTATGTGTCTTTTCATATAGTGTATGTAAACTTCTGGTTTCAACTGTATATGTAGATACATGTGGTACTTGTACATATATATGTAGTACCTGTGTGTAGATATATGTAGTACTTGTATTTAGATATACAGTATGTAGTACTTTTATGTAGAAATGTGTAGATATATGTAATACTTATATGTATATATATATATGTAGTACTTAAATGTAGATATATGCAGTACTTGTATGTAGATTGTATGCTTTAATTGTTTTCAGGCTGAAGTTTCTTTTGATAAAAGTTTAGGAAAAATGAAGTAAAGATATTTTTCAGCTTTTTAATTTGCTGAAGGTCTGACTTGAGATATTATTTGAGTGTTTTTCATTTATTCTCGCCGGTCGGTTCAGTAAATCTTGCCTAAAGTCTTACCTGTCAATCACAGGTGTGTTTGATTTATTTTTAAATCTTCTCTCTCTCGCTCTCGCTCCCTCAGGCACCAGGCTACCAGAGAAGGGAGCCACGACAGGCAGCATCATCGGGGCGATCATCGGGGTCATCATCGTTCTGGCCATCATCGGCACGGCCATCGCCATGTACCGCAAGCACAGCGAGAAGAAGCGCGAGTACGTGTGTGTGTGTGTGTGTGTGTATGTGTGTGAATAATATATCTTTTTTTTTACTATTTTAATTTGTTTAAGTCGTTTTTTACTAAAGTATTTGTCTGTGTGATGTGAACGCCTTACATTAACAGGTTTATCTCTCTCTCTCCCCCCCCCCCCTCAGTGGTCCTCCTAAGTACAAGCCCCCTCCCCCTAAGAAAACCAACAACTCCACAGACAGAGTGAGTCTCTTGTCGCCATGGCAACACGTCTTGAATTGACATTAGCGCTTAGCATCAGATTCTCCTCTGTGTCAACGAGACGATCCCTACTGCAGTCTCCCAAGACGCCCCATGGGGTTTAATTTGTGATGTTTCTGTTTTGTAGTTGAACGCCGTCCATGACCCAGGGGTGGAGGACAGACCCCTGCAAGACCAGTACTACAATACCCAGAGTGCCGAGCCAGTCACGGTAACGGCAGCCATACTGCTTACAGTTACAGCGACGGGTGGAGCAAAGTTCAATCTTTATTGTCCCACTAGAGGGCAGCAAAGGGTTTAAGATAAATATCCCATCAAAACACATCTGCAGCCATCCGCTATGTCTCCTAGTCCTGAGACAAAGGAGACGCTATGTCTCCTAGTCCAGAGACAAAGAGACGCTATGTCTCCTAGTCCAGAGACAAAGGAGACGCTATGTCTCCTAGTCCAGAGACAAAGGAGACGCTATGTCTCCTAGTCCTCTTGAGACAAAGGAGACGCTATGTCTCCTAGTCCAGAGACAAAGGAGACGCTATGTCTCCTAGTCCAGAGACAAAGGAGACGCTATGTCTCCTAGTCCAGAGACAAAGGAGACGCTATGTCTCCTAGTCCTCCAGAGACAAAGGAGACGCTATGTCTCCTAGTCCAGAGACAAAGGAGACGCTATGTCTCCTAGTCCTCCAGAGACAAAGGAGACGCTATGTCTCCTAGTCCAGAGACAAAGGAGACGCTATGTCTCCTAGTCCAGAGACAAAGGAGACGCTATGTCTCCTAGTCCTGAGACAAAGGAGACACTATGTCTCCTAGTCCAGAGACAAAGGAGACGCTATGTCTCCTAGTCCAGAGACAAAGGAGACGCTATGTCTCCTAGTCCTCCAGAGACAAAGGAGACGCTATGTCTCCTAGTCCTGAGACAAAGGAGACACTATGTCTCCTAGTCCAGAGACAAAGGAGACGCTATGTCTCCTAGTCCTCCTAGCAGGCACCCTGAAGGCAGATCAGAAGGGTTTAGATGTCCGGGCTACCGTACACAATGTTAACATGAACGACAACAATACCCAGATAATTGTGAACCGTTCCTCCATTTTGCGAAGACTTACATCGAGTGATTTAGCGGTTTGATTAGACGCCAAAACACATGCAGAGAGAAGAGTGAGACAGAGTGTAGATTGAAGGTAAGTCATTTATATTATATTCATTGATTTAGTATTGTTAGTGATTAGTAGTTGCATAATGATAACATACACATAATCCATATAACTATATATATATATATATATATATATAACTATATATATAGATAGATAGATAGATATAGATATAGATAGATAGATAGATATAAATAGATAGATAGATATATATAGATAGATAGATAGATAGATAGATAGATAGATAGATAGATAGATAGATAGATATATCTATATAGATAGATATATCTATATAGATAGATATATCTATATAGATAGATATATCTATATAGATAGATATATCTAGATAGATAGATATATCTAGATAGATAGATATATATATCTATATAGATAGATAGATAGATATATATATCTATATATCTATATATATCTATATATCTATATATATCTATCTATCTATCTATCTAGATAGATATATATATCTATCTAGATAGATATATATATCTATATCTATATAGATATATCTATATAGATATATCTATATAGATATACATATAACATATAACGGCTATAAGAGGCAGAACACGAGGTTAGAGTCAGAACACGAGGTTAGAGTCAGAACACGAGGCTAGAGTCAGAACACGAGGCTAGAGGCAGAACACGAGGCTAGAGGCAGAACACGAGGCTAGAGTCAGAACACGAGGCTAGAGGCAGAACACGAGGCTAGAGGCAGAACACGAGGCTAGAGGCAGAACACGAGGCTAGAGGCAGAACACGAGGTTATAGTCAGAACACGAGGCTAGAGGCAGAACACGAGGCTAGAGTCAGAACACGAGGTTAGAGTCAGAACACGAGGTTAGAGTCAGAACACGAGGCTAGAGTCAGAACACGAGGTTGATGAGGTGATATCGAGAGGTTAAAGGTTAACGTTTTGTGACCCTGGCAGGACCTGGACACCTACCAGGATGAGGAGGCTCCGGGAGACAGAGTGACCTACTACTCTGCTGCCCCCTCTGGCTGGGATGACCCGGAGGATAACGAGGTTCCCCCACCCTACCTGTACACCTACGACCAATCAGAGGCCCAGCCTCAGGACTCCGCCCCCGCCGTGGACCGTGGCGACAGCTTTGTGTCATCTGCCATGTTTGTGTGAGAGGGGAAGATAGGTGTGTGTGTGTGTGTGTGTGTGTGTGTGTGTGTGTGTGTGTGTGTGTGTGTGTGTGTGTGTGTGTGTGTGTGTGTGTGTGTGTGTGTGTGTGTGTGTGTGTGTGTGTGTGTGTGTGTGTGTGTGTGTGTGTGTGTGTGTGTGTGTGTGATGGTAAATCCCGAGGTAGCTTGAGATGGTAGATTGTAGAAGTGTTACTTAGAGTGACATGTGGTTCCCTTGAGCCCGAGAGTCTGCTGAGCCGCTTTCCCCCAAACCTCCATTTAGATCACCTTGTGGTCAGTGTCTTTACTCTCTACTGGTACTCTCTACTGGTACTCTCTACTCACACCACTCTGGTGCTTCTCTTGACCACTTGTGTGTGAGGTGATCAGTTCAGGAACCGGGGCTCAACGTTATCATTGGGAATGGAGCTTATCCACCTAGCGGCCATCTTGGTTTTAAACGCTAGCATTTAGCCCCAAGATGGGTGCTCGGTGGGAGAGGCTTCTCCTTGCTGGAGGATGTTTGCAATGATGTTCAAATGGTTATCTTTCCTTTCCTTTGGCTTGTGGTCCCCACTCTTTCTTCAGCTAATTCTGCAGTGAAACAAGAGGACGTTGGTGCAGGAGGTGAATGTAAAAGGAGCTCAGGGGAGTCCGCTCTGAAGTCCTAAGTCCTAAGGTCTCCGCTACCAGGCTGCTTTGGTTGTTGTTGTTTTTTAACAAAGGAAATGTCTGTTACCTTGAATTGCTGAATTAGAGTAAGAGATGTGAATGTGGTTCCCAGACTGGAGTGGATTATGTTAAATATGGTTTGAAATCTGTTGCTCTGGTCGTCTTAAACGGAGGAACGTTCAGATGTTCCCACGATGGCACTTTTCACATCCCATTGGCCTTCCCACCTGCCTGTCTGCATGTTTTACTAAATCCCCTTTACGTCAAGTGATTTCATTTTTTTATCAACTATTTTAGTTTTAAGTTCGATTTTCTTTTTGTATGTCAATTTCTCTTTTGATTAGTCAATGGACCTTCCAACGTTTAATAAAGATGTCAACTGTGACCTATTGTGTTTTATTGTTTCACGTTATCTTACAGATCCCACAGCCGGCTATTAGATAATACTAATACTATTTATTAGATTAGATTCAAATGTATTGTCATTGCACAGCACAAGTACAGTACAGCATAACAAATGTGGCATCTAACCAGAGTTCAAATCTTCTAAAGTGCATGGTAATATATAATGTACAGTTGTTGAATAATGTCTTCTAAAAAACAACTACTAAAAACAGGTTGAAAAGAAATTATATTATATAATATTATAACATTAATATTTTATAATTAAACTTGGAATATCATGAGCATATGACTCTATCCTAATGCATCTAACTTGATACACAATATAATAGTCTGGCCAGCCCTGCAGCCCGTTCTAGGTTCTGATTGGCTCTCTAGGTTGGCATTCTAGCTTCTGACTGGCTGTCCAGGTTGTCAATCACAGCTGTGGTGGGCATATACTAGTCAAGTCAAGTTTATTGTCACTTCACAGTTTACACAAGTATAAAGCAGTGATGTGAAAATCTTATGTGCAATACCCGACGACAGACAGCAGTTATAGAATAAAAATAAGATAAAAATAGAATAAAGTTTAAAAATAAAAATGCAATTTATAAAATGCAATATATCGGCACAGAAAAGAGCAATATGTATATATAAATCAATGTAATAAAATATACATTGTTATATGCTATACGCCCTTGTTCAGCAGCCTGATGGCCTGACTGTGGAAGCTGTCTCTGAGTCTATTTGATACCACTTGATACTGCGGTATCGCCTGCCTGACGGTAACAGTGAGTACAGTTGGTGGCTGGGGTGGGCAATGTCTTTATGATTCGTTTGGCCTTGGCCACGCACCGCTGGTTGTATATATCCAGGAGGGAGGGGAGCTCACCTCCAACGATATACTGGGCCGTCCGCACCACCCTTTGAAGCGCTCTGCGCTCGAGTGCGGTGCAGTTCCCGTACCAGGCGGTGATCCACCCTGTAAGAACACTCTCCATGGTGCCGTTATAGAATGTTCTCAGGATGCGGGGGCCCATGCTGAATTTCTTCAGACGCCTGAGGAAATACAGGCGTTGTTGGGCCCTTTTCACCACGTGTGGTGTGCGTGGACCATGTGAGGTCCTTAGATGTGCACGCCGAGGAACTTGAAGCCGCTGACCCTCTCTACTGCGATACCGTCGATGGAGATAGGGCTGTGCTCTCCCCTCTGCTTCCTGAAGTCCACGATCAGCTCCTTGGTCTTCTTGACGTTGAGGGCGAGGCTGTTCTCCTGGCACCACTGCTCCAGTGATCCAACCTCCTCCCTGTAGGCTGTCTCGTCGTCAACGGCGATCAGGCCCATCACTGTCGTGTTGTCAGCAAACTTGACGATGACGTTGGAGCTGTGCATAGCCATGCAGTCGTGGGTAGTAACATTGCTCAACTTTTTTCATGATGGTTTTTCTGTCATGATATGCCGGGTCTGTGGTTCATCCTCCTCCTCATCCTCCTCCTCATCATCACTGAGCCTGTCCTTATATGGTCTGTGGTTCATCCTCCTCCTCATTCTCCTCCTCATCATCACTGCGACTGGGAGCCCTTCTACTAAGCAGCTCTGTGAGTTTAGAACATTTTCCAGCATCTTCCTGTAGCAATTTTCTAGCTTTTTCAGCCCCACCCTTTCTTTTTTTACTGTTCTCCATCTTGTCTTTCTCAATTTCGCTAACTTACTGATCAACCATCGAACAAAGCTAGGGATCTTGCCTGATGAGTGGACTTCTGGGCCTCGCGGGCCTCGGCCTCTTTCCAATGGGAAGAGACGACTCATCTCTCCCGGCCCTTCAGTTCATCTATTTGCCTACTTTCAAAAACATAAGATTGACAACCTATCAATAGCCCCGTTTACATGGAATGTTTTTCCGATCGTATCCAATCACTAAATAAAGCGATCCACGTCCACTCGTATTCATGGGCCAAGCATTAAGCTGACTACAATTTCACCGATACCGAAGTGGGCCGGTTGGAGTGGGCCGACACACCGACCGGCCCACTCCGACCGGCCCACTCCGGTAACGGCCCACTCTGACCGGCCCACTCCGGTAACGGCCCACTCCGACCGGCCCACTCCGACCGGCCCACTCCGGTAACGGCCCACTCCGCCCGGCCCACTCCGACCGGCCCACTCCGGTAACGGCCCACTCCGACCGGCCCACTCCGGTAACGGCCCACTCCGCCCGGCCCACTCCGACCGGCCCACTCCGGTAACGGCCCACTCCGGTAACGGCCCACTCCGACCGGCCCACTCCGGTAACGGCCCACTCCGGTAACGGCCCACTCCGGTAACGGCCCACTCCGGTAACGCCCACTCCGGTAACGGCCCACTCCGACCGGCCCACTCCGACCGGCCCACTCCGGTAACGGCCCACTCCGACCGGCCCACTCTGACCGGCCCACTCCGGTAACGGCCCACTCCGGTAACGGCTCATCCCGATGGTCAGTCCGCACTGGCGACTGTCGATCCGATATGGTAAAAAAATAACAAAATAATCTTCCGGGCCAAATATTGGCCCACCAATGGCCTGTTGCCGACCCGTGGCGTAGGGAGTAGTGCCGTGGGAACGTTTGACCAATAAGAATGAAGTGTTGTACAAGCCATGGAATGTGGAAGAACGTATATACTGGGTAATAAGGAGAAGCATGTGGAGTCTGCAGTAGGCCCGGTGGCTCCACCTACAGGCTCCACCTACAGGCTCCACCTACAGGCTCCACCTACAGGCTCCACCTACAGGCTCCACCTACAGGCTCCACCTACAGGCTCCAGCTCCATCATGCTGCATGATGGGTTTGATGCGTTGTTCAATAAAGACTTGAACTTAGTATCCGGACCTCTGCAATTGATTCTTATCCATCCGAGTAGACATGCTGTACCACAGCCATGCACTTTACTGCAACATTTGCACATTTGGTTAGATTACATTATTATTTTTGTTGTGCTGTGAAATGACAATACATCAGAATCATAAATCATAAATCATAAAATCGCCATGTGTCACGTGGCCCTGCTCGACTGCAATTGAAGTACTTCAACACGCCCACACGAGGGCGCAGCTGAAAACTAAAAGGCTGATACGGGACAGCCCTGCCTCTCGTCTCTCTGTCCTCCTGACTCATCCCTTTCCCCGTCTTAAGAGACAAACCTCCAATATTTTTCTCAAAGACCATTAACGCTGCCGTCGATTCATTAGTATGACCACTTCCCATTTACTGTTGGAATTACTTCTGAAACTGGTCACTATGCTCAGGAGGAGAGTGAGCACACATCTATCAGTGTGAGCACTGCTGACTCACCTCTCTCACTGTGTGCTCATTATGGAGACCAGAGGACGGCTGTTCAGAGCCCAGGCTGCCACCTCCAGCGTGATGGATCATCATTCTGATGCACACCCACTCACACTTATTGATACAGTAGGATACAGGGAGGTATAGTGATGTGATACAGGGAGGTATAGTGATGTGATACAGGGAGGTATAGTGATGTGATGCAGGGAGGTATAGTGATGTGATACAGGGAGGTATAGTGATGTGATACAGGGAGGTATAGTGATGTGATGCAGGGAGGTATAGTGATGTGATGCAGGGAGGTATAGTGATGTGATACAGGGAGGTATAGTGATGTGATACAGGGAGGTATAGTGATGTGATGCAGGGAGGTATAGTGATGTGATACAGGGAGGTATAGTGATGTGATACAGGGAGGTATAGTGATGTGATACAGGGAGGTATAGTGATGTGATACAGGGAGGTATAGTGATGTGATACAGGGAGGTATAGTGATGTGATACAGGGAGGTATAGTGATGTGATGCAGGGAGGTATAGTGATGTGATACAGGGAGGTATAGTGATGTGATGCAGGGAGGTATAGTGATGTGATACAGGGAGGTATAGTGATGTGATACAGGGAGGTATAGTGATGTGATGCAGTAGGTTCATAGCCTGCTGCTCAGAGGCCTGTGGTGAAGCATTTCCCACTAAGCACCAACCGGGTAAAGGAATACAGTGTGTGTGTGAGGCGTGCCGGGGATGAACAGAAGCTGGTTGTTTGAGTCCGGAGATCAATACATACATAGATCAATACATACATAGATCAATACATACATAGATACATAGAGCCTCCGCTATTGTAGCTGCTGAGTATTGATTGAAGAAATGCTGCATTGTTGTGGTATTATTATTCTATTGGCTGATCAACGTCCCGTCAGGATGGGTTGATAAGGAATTTAAAACAGAGACTGAGAACAATAGAAAAGAGCGAGAGGGAAAAATAATAATAATACATTTTATTATTTGTTAGCTAGCTGGGCGGTGCTTGTTATTTATAGCGCTTGTATCTGGGATTAGCCGCCCTGGTCCGTTGCTATCGGTAACCAGGGAGACAGAGGGAGGAAACACTCTCTGTACCTCCTTCACTGCTAAGCTCCATAAAAATAGAGTCTGAGCCAGGGATTGAGAAGAGGGGGAGGGGAGGGGGAGGATGAGGAGGAGGAGGAAGAGTAGGGGGAGGGGGAGAAAGAGGAGGAGGAAGAGGGGGCGGGGGGAAGGAAGGAGGAAGGGAGGGGGAGGAGGATGGGGGAGGAGGGTGGAGGAGGAGGGGGAGGGGGGAGGGAGAGGAAAAGGAGGGGGAGGAGGAGGGAGAGGAAGAGGGGGCGGGGGGAAGGAAGGAGGAGGGGGAGGAGGATGGGGAGGAGGGTGGAGGAGGAGGGGGAGGGGGGAGGGAGAGGACAAGGAGGGGGAGGAGGAGGGGGAGGGGGGAGGATACTTAACCAACTGTCAGGACGAGCAGAGGTAAGAAGGGACAGTAGTGACCTTGGGTGCTAAGTGTAGCGGTGGGGGGAGGGGGAGTGGAGGGGAGGAGAGGGGAGGGGAGGAGAGGGGAGGTGGTGATGGGGGAGGGGAGGGGAGGTGGTGATGGGGGAGGGGAGGGGAGGAGAGGGGAGGTGGTGATGGGGGAGGGGAGGGGAGGAGAGGGGAGGTGGTGATGGGGGAGGGGAGGAGAGGGGAGGGGAGGGGGAGTGGAGGGGAGGATAGGGGAGGGGAGGGGAGGTGGTGATGGGGGAGGGGAGGGGAGGGGGAGTGGAGGGGAGGAGAGGGGAGGGGAGGGGAGGGGGTGATGGGGGAGGGGAGGGGTGGTGAGGGGGAGGAGAGGGGAGGGGAGGTGGTGATGGGGGAGGGGAGGGGAGGAGAGGGGAGGGGAGGGGAGGTGGTGATGGGGGAGGGGAGGAGAGGGGAGGGGAGGTGGTGATGGGGAGGGGAGGGGAGGAGAGGGGAGGGGAGGTGGTGATGGGGGAGGGGAGGGGAGGGGAGGAGAAGAGAGGGGAGGGGAGGTAGTGATGGGGGAGGGGAGGGGAGGAGAGGAGAGGGGAGGGGAGGTGGTGATGGGGAGGGGAGGTGACCGTAGACAGTCCATCATGCAGCCCACCTGAAGGACACTGTGATGGCCGACCTGCCTGCATGCTGCTGGCCTGGTTGGTGAGTACACACACACACACACACACACACACGCATACGTACGTGCACGCACACACACGCGCACACACACACGCACACACGCACACACACACGTGCATGCACGCGTTCACAAACACACACACGCATACATACACTACACACACACACACATTGTGTACAGAGGTCCTTGGTACCAGATGCATTCCAATGACTTTCCCTCCAGAGGGAATTCCAGGAAGTGGGATTTGAATTGCAGTGAAGCTGACCTGAGGTAAGAGGATCAACCTGTCACATGACACATGTCACATGACACATAGAACCGCCTTGCATGGCCCGGTGTGCGTGTAAACCCATGGGGGCACGTGTGAAGCGCTGTGTGGCATGTGTGCGTGTGTGTGTGCCGTGTGTGTGGCATGTGTGTTTGGCGTGTGTGTGGCGTGTGTGTGTGTGTGTGGCATGTGTGTGTGTGTAGCATGTGTGTAGCGTGTGTGTGTGGCATGCGTGTGTGTGTAGCATGTGTGTGGCGTGTGGTGTGCGTGTGTGTGTAGCATGTGTGTGGCGTGCGTGTGTGTAGCATGTGTGTAGCGTGTGCGTGCGGCGTGCGTCGGTGTGTAGCATGTGTGTGGCGTGTGCGTGCGGCGTGCGTGTGTGTAGCATGTGTGTGGCGTGTGCGTGTGGTGAGTGGTGTGTGCATGTTGCGTGTGCATGGGTGTGGTGTGATTAGTATTTGAACTCCTTTCAGAGCTTTTCCTAGTAGTGCTTTAAATTACCTTTCAGCCATCATGCTTCTTAGGATCACATTCTCATGCACGCTCTCTCTCTCTCTCTCTCTCTCTCTCTCCTCTCTCCTCCTCTCTCTCTCTCTCTCTCCTCTCTCTCCTCCTCTCTCTCCTCTCTCTCTCCTCTCTCTCTCTCTCTCTCTCTCTCTCTCGGAGAGCGAGAGAGGACAGGCTGGGTAGGCGGTGATCGAGGAAGCGAGGTGGTGAGTGACTGTCGAGACACTGCTGTAGAGAGAGAGAGAGAGAGAGAGAGAGAGAGAGAGAGAGAGAGAGAGAGAGAGAGAGAGAGAGAGAGAGAGAGAGAGAGAGAGAATTGGCTTTGAGGTTGAGGGTGTGTCGGAAACACAAAGCCGTGTGACAGCTGGGAGGCCCTCGCTTGTGGAGCCCATCACTGTTAGCGCAGACTGTTAGCGCAGCCTGTTAGCGCAGACTGTTAGCGCAGCCTGTTAGCGCAGACTGTTAGCGCAGCCTGTTAGCACAGACTTTTAGCACAGACTGTTAGCGTAGACTGTTAGCGCAGACTGTTAGCGCAGCCTGTTAGCGCAGACTGTTAGCGCAGCCTGTTAGCGCAGCCTGGTTCCACGTGGTGTTGGCTTTCCCCCGACCGCCACCCAAACCAAGACGTGACTTCCATTCTGACTGCGACTGATATTAATGACCAGCCAACAAACCCTCTCTTTCACCCACTGCGTTAGTTAGTGAGTGGGTTTGACACCAGGCTGCACCAGAAGCAGCTAATCCTAATTAACGTGCATCACCATTTGGAGTAGATTCAAGATGCTTTTATTTACCGTGAGTATCAAGTACAATGGAACGCTGACTCCCCATTCACTCCCGCATTATTATTCCATACTATACTATACTATACAATACTACACAATACTATACTACACAATTCTGTACTGTACTATCCTATATTATACTATACAATACTACACAATACTGTTCTATACTATCCTATACTACACCATACTATACTATACTACACAATACTATACTGTACTATTCTATTCTATACTACACTTTACTTTACTATACTACACTATTCTATCCTATACTA
Source organism: Muraenolepis orangiensis (assembly GCA_027704905.1). Taxonomy (NCBI): domain Eukaryota; kingdom Metazoa; phylum Chordata; class Actinopteri; order Gadiformes; family Muraenolepididae; genus Muraenolepis; species Muraenolepis orangiensis. Next base: position 172,301 of record JANIIK010000524.1, on the reverse strand, counting down.
CACTATACTCTTCTATACTATACTCTACTACACTATACTATTATATACTACACTATACTATACTATTCTATATTATACTATACAATACTTCATGATACTGTAATCTACTATACCATACCATACTATACTATACTATACTATACCATCCTATCCTATCCTATCCTATACTATACCATACCATACCATACCATCCTATCCTATCCTATCCTATCCTATACCATACTATCCTATCCTATCCTATCCTATCCTATCCTATCCTATCCTATACTATTCTATTCTATTCTATTCTATACTATTCTATATTATACTAAACTTTGCTATCCTATACTATACTATACTATACTATTATTTACTACACTATACTATAATATCCTATAATCAGAATCAGAAAGTTGTTTATTGCCATTTACCGTTTTAAAAACACGCATTGTAATTTGACACGAGTCCGGAGCAACGCAGTAACATGCAAAACCAAACAGGACAGTCAAGGAAAACAAGACAAACATCCAGTAAGGTCTAGTGCGCAGGAGGCCGTTTGTAGTGAAAAAAGTATGGAACAGTCCAGTGGGTTTATTTTTTTCAAGTATAAATATTGGTCTGTATGAATGTATGTGTGTCAAGTCAAGTCAAGTCATAAATCTTATGTGAATACCCAACGACAGACAGCAGTTATAAAAATAAGATAAAAATAGATAAAAAATAGAATAAAAATAGAAAGTTAAAAAATTAAAATTAAAAATGCAATTTATAAAATGCAATGCCGGCACAGAAAAAGAGCAATATGTATATATAAATCAATGTAATAAAATATACATTGTTATATGCTATACGCCCTTGTTCAGCAGCCTGATGGCCTGACTGTGAAAGCTACCTCTTAGTCTATTTGATACCACTTGATACTGCGGTATCGCCTGCCTGATGGTAACAGTGAATACAGTTTGTGGCTGGGTGGGCAATGTCTTTATGATGCGTTTGGCCTTGGCCACGCACCGCTGGTTGTATATATCCAGGAGGGAGGGGAGCTCACCTCCAACGATATACTGGGCCGTCCGCACCACCCTTTGAAGCGCTCTGCGCTCGAGTGCGGTGCAGTTCCCGTACCAGGCGGTGATACACCCTGTAAGAACACTCTCCATGGTGCCGTTATAGAATGTTCTCAGGATGCGGGGGCCCATGCTGAATTTCCTCAGACGCCTGAGGAAATACAGGCGTTGTTGGGCCCTTTTCACCACGTGTGTGGTGTGCGTGGACCATGTGAGGTCCTCGGAGATGTGCACGCCGAGGAACTTGAAGCCGCTGACCCTCTCTACTGCAACACCGTCAATGGAGATAGGGCTGTGCTCTCCTCTCTGCTTCCTGAAGTCCACGATCAGCTCCTTGGTCTTCTTGACGTTGAGGGCGAGGCTGTTCTCCTGGCACCACTGCTCCAGCGATCCGACCTCCTCCCTGTAGGCTGTCTCGTCAGGCCCATCACTGTCGTGTCATCAGCAAACTTGATGATGACGTTGGAGCTGTGCATAGCCATGCAGTCGTGGGTGTAGAGGGAGTAGAGGAGAGGGCTCAGCACGCATCGCTGGGGGGCTCCCGTGTTGAGGGTCAGTGGCTCTGAGGTGGTGCTGCCCATCCTCACCACCTGGCGGCGGTCCGACAGGAGGTCCAGTATCCAGCTGCACGTGGATGGGGGCACGCCTAGACCTCTAAGCTTGGTGTCAAGCTTGCCAGGAACTATCGTGTTGAACGCTGAGCTGTAGTCCACAAGCAGCATTCGCACATAACAGTTATTTCCCTCCAGGTGGGAAAGGGCAGTGTGGCCATGGCAATTGCGTCGTCCGTGGATCTGTTTTGACGATATGCAAATTTCCATGGGTCCAGCAGGTGGCAGGTAACACGGAGCAAATAAAGTCCTTGACCAACCTCTCAAAGTATTTGCTGACAATCGAGGTGAGGGCTACAGGTCTATAGTCATTCAGGCATGTTACCTTGGGTTGTTTAGGGACAGGCACGATGGTGGACATCTTGAAGACAGTGGGAACAACAGCCTGGGACAGGGAGAGATTGAAGATGTATGCAAAGACTCCTGCCAACTGGTCTGCGCATGCTCTGAGGACGCGGCCCGGGATGTCGTCGGGGCCTGCCGCCTTACGGATGTTCAGCCGCTTGAAGGTGGGGCGCACATCCGCCTCCGAGATGTTCAGCAGGCTGGTCTCCTCAGGCGGCGCTGGCTTCGGTGGGCTGCCGTTCACGTCGAACCGAGCAAATCATGGAAAGGGGTGTAGCAGTGGTCGACATGGTGCAACTTGGTGCAACTATACTACACTACACTACACCCTACTATACTATACTATACAAAACTATACTATACTATACTATACTATCCTATCCTATACTATCACAAGAGAGGGAGTGGGTTGGACCCCGAACGCAGACGCCGACAAGTGGAGAGTGATACCAGACGGTTTTATTTCCAAATACACAAAACACAAGGGTACATGGGGAGGACGATCCGCGGAGTACCGGCGGGTAGTCCGGGACAGGGGAAGGAGTCTGTACCGGGGGTATCGGGTGCGGAGTACCGGCAGGTAGTTGGCAGGCGATGGGTACCAGACGGGAGAACTACGTGAAAGTAGAGTAACGACCTCACGCTGGGGTAAAGGAAAGACAACGTATATATACCCCAGGTGAGGTGATCAACAAATGACACGGGGGGGACGCGCGGCGTCAGCAGACGGGGGCTGCGTGACGTCAGCAGACGGGGGCTGCGTGACGTCAGCAGACGGAGGCTGCGTGACATCGTCGGGCGGGTACGGCATAGCGTCCGCAGATGGGGGCTGCGTGACGTCGTCAGGCGGGTACGGCGCGGCGTCAGCAGACGGGGGCTGCGTGACGTCGTCGGGTGGGTACGGCGCGGCGTCCGCAGACGGGGCCTGCGTGACGTCGTCGGGTGGATCCGGCGCGGCGTCAGCAGACGGGGCCTGCGTGACGTCGTCGGGCGGATCCGGCGTGGCGTCAGCAGACGGGGGTTGCGTGACATCGTCGGGCGGATCCGGCGTGGCGTCAGCAGACGGGGGTTGCGTGACATCGTCAGGCGGGTACGGCGCGGCGTCAGCAGACGGGGGCCGCTTGACGTCATTAGGCCGGTATGGCGCGGCGTCAGCAGACGGGGGCTGCGTGACGTCGTCAGGCGGGTACGGCGCGGCGTCAGCAGACGGGAGCTGCGTGACGTCGTCAGGCGGGTACGGCGCGGCGTCAGCAGACGGGAGCTGCGTGACGTCGTCGGGCGGATCTGGCGCGGCGTCAGCAGACGGGGGCTGCGTGACGTCGTCAGGCGGGTACGGTGCGGCGTCAGCAGACGGGGGCTGCGTGACGTCGTCAGGCGGGTACGGCGCGGCGTCAGCAGACGGGGGCCGCTTGACGTCATCAGGCCGGTAGGGCGCGGCGTCAGCAGACGGGGGCTGCGTGACGTCGTCGGGCAGATCCGGCGTGACGTCGTCGGGCGGATCCGGCGCGGCGTCAGCAGACGGGGGCCGCTTGACGTCATCAGGCAGGTACGGCGCGGCGTCAGCAGACGGGGGCTGCGTGACGTCGTCGGGCGGATCCGGCGTGACGTCGTCGGGCGGGGGCTGCGTGACGTCGCAGGCGGGTACGGCGCAGCAGACGGGGGCTGCGTGACGGCAGACGGGTGCGGAGCGACGTCCTCAGGCGAGTGCGGAGCGACGTCCTCAGGCGAGTGCGGAGCGACGTCCTCCGCTGGATGCGGAGCGACGTCCTCAGGCGAATGCGGAGCGACGTCCTCAGGCGAATGCGGAGCGACGTCCTCAGACGGGTGCGGAGCAACGTCCTCAGACGGGTGCGGAGCAACGTCCTCAGGCGAGTGCGGAGCGACGTCCTCAGGCGAGTGCGGAGCGACGTCCTCCGCCGGGTGCGGAGCGACGTCGTCAGCCGGGTGCGGAGCGACGTCATCAGCCGGGTGCGGAGCGACGTCATCAGCCGGGTGCGGAGCGACGTCCTCAGGCGAGTGCGGAGCGACGTCGTCAGCCGGGTGCGGAGCGACGTCGTCAGCCGGAAGCAGGGCGGCGTCCTCACGCCGGGGCAGCGCGGTCGGTGGAGGAAAACCGAAAGTCATTGGAACTTTCGGAGCGGCCAACCACGCCCGAATATGCGCTATGTTAGCCTTTTCCTGGGCGACCCGGGTGATCCTCCACATGTCGCAGTTGCCGGGGTCCATGGTGGTGAGGTCGTTCTGTCACGAGAGAGGGAGTGGGTTGGACCCCGAACGCAGACGCCGACAAGTGGAGAGTGATACCAGACGGTTTTATTTGCAAATACACAAAACACAAGGGTACATGGGGAGGACGATCCGCGGAGTACCGGCGGGTAGTCCGGGACAGGGGAAGGAGTCTGTACCGGGGGTATCGGGTGCGGAGTACCGGCAGGTAGTTGGCAGGCGATGGGTACCAGACGGGAGAACTACGTGAAAGTAGAGTAACGACCTCACGCTGGGGTAAAGGAAAGACAACGTATATACTGTATACCCCAGGTGAGGTGATCAACAAATGACACGGGGGGGAAATTGAGTCCAGGTGTGTGTGTGTGTGTGTGTGTGGCCAGCGCACGTGGCTAGGCCACGCCCCCTGCCAACCAACGTGATTGTTGACAGGAGTGTGTGCGCCACCAGCGCACGTGGCTAGGCCACGCCCCCTGCCAACCACCGTAACCGTGACACTATACTATACTATACTACACTACACTATACTATACTATACTATACTATACTATACAAAACTATACTATACTATACTATACTATACTATACTATACTATACTATACTGCACTATGCTATACTATACTATACTACACTATACTACACTATACTATACTATACTATACCCTACTATACTATACTATACTATTTTTAGATTAGATTCAAATGTATTGTCAGTGTACATCGAAAGGAATTTGGTATCTGCAAAAAAAAGTTATATCAGCAGTTGACGATTAATATATATATATATATATATATATATATATATATACGGTAAGTACAGTAATGTACATGACTATCATACAGGTATGTAAACTATAAATATGTAAACTATAAATATGTAAACTATAAATCTGTAAACTATAGGTAGAGGTAGGGAGTTATGATACAGTAGAGGTAGGGAGTTATGATACAGTAGAGGTAGGGAGTTATGATACAGTAGAGGTAGGGAGTTATGATACAGTAGAGGTAGGGAGTTATGATACAGTAGAGGTAGGGAGTTATGATACAGTAGAGGTAGGGAGTTATGATACAGTAGAGGTAGGGAGTTATGATACAGTAGAGGTAGGGAGTTATGATACAGTAGAGGTAGGGAGTTATGATACAGTAGAGGTAGGGAGTTATGATACAGTAGAGGTAGGGAGTTATGATACAGTAGAGGTAGGGAGTTATGATACAGTAGAGGTAGGGAGTTATGATACAGTAGAGGTAGGGAGTTATGATACAGTAGAGGTAGGGAGTAATGATACAGTGCGAGGCTGTTGAGGTTTAGTCAGCAGGGTTCAGTTTGTATGTTGGGCAGCAGAGGGGGGGGGGGGGGGGGGGGGCGGCTGTGGTACAGAGTTCAGAGGGGGGAGGGGGGGGGGCTGTCGCCGTGGTACAGAGTTCAGTGAGATGACAGCTGAGGGGAAGAAGCTGTTCCTAAGCCTGCTTGACTCAGAACAAAGGTTTCTATAGCGCCTCCCGGAGGGGAGGAGGGCTAACAGTCCATGGTTGGGGTGAGAGTTGTCATCCACATCCATGTTTTTTGCCGGGAGGGGTAATCCAACGATGCGTTGGGCGGTTTTTACCACCCTCTTCAGCGCTTTCCGGTCGGAAAAAGTGCAGTTGCCGTACCACACTGTGATGCAGTTGGTGAGGATACTTTCAATTGCACACTGGTAAAAGTTCACCAGAATTTGAGGGGACAAGTGGGCTTTCCTCAGTCTCCTCAGGAAGAAGAGACGCTGGTGAGCCTTCAGGAATTTAAAGCTGGAGACACGCTCTGGTCTTTCTGAAGTCCACGATCAGCTCCTTGGTCTTCTTGGTGTTGAGGGCCAGGTTGTTGTCAGCGCACCACACCACCAGGTGTTGGACCTCCTCCCTGTAGGCTGCCTCATCGTTGTTCTTGATGAGGCCCACCACCGCTGTGTCATCTGCAAACTTGATGATGGTGTTTGTACCATGTACAGGATTGCAGTCGTGGGTGAAGAGGGAGTAGAGGAGAGGGCTCAGCACACAGCCCTGGGGGACGCCGGTGTTCAGGGTGAGGGTGGAGGAGGTGAGACTGCCTAACCTGACTGACTGGGTTCTGTTGGTTAGGGAGTCCAACAACCAGTTACATACAGAGGGGTTAATGTCGAGATTCTTGGTTTCTATGAGGTCACCAAGTTTGTGGATAGGTTTGGAGGGGATGATTGTTTTGAATGCTGAGCTGAAGTCTATGAACAGCATTCTCACGTGGGTGTTGCTCTCATCCTGGTGGGAGAGAGTGGAGTGAAGGGCTGAGGAGATAGCGTCCTCCGTGCTCCTGTTCTCACGGTAGGCAAATTGGTGTTTATCCAGTGAGGGTGAGAGGCCAGATTTGAGGTGAGCCAGGACCAGCCTCTCGAAGCACTTCATGATGATGGGGGTATGAGTGCAACATGGGGGAAGTCGTTGAGGCTCTTCTACACTATACTATACTATACTATACTGTAATATACTATATATTTAAAATATTTAAATTTATTATTTAATTTTATTATTATTATTATTATTATTGTGTGCACTTCCGGCGCTGCGACGAGCGGCAGCCAGCAACCAGCAATCCCCCTCCCCTCTTACTTTTTAGTTATTTATTCTTATATTATTGTTGTTTTTAGTATAGTTTTTTTCGTTAGTAGTTGTGCAACCCTCAGCCAACTATGTTTAGGGAACTTTTTGCCGTGTGTTTGCCGACATCCCCGACCTCCCCAGGGAGCTGAGGAGGACGTACAGGGGACACAAGGCTGGACGTAAACAGCGGGAGTGGAAGCGGAGATATAAACCATATCTCCCTTCCATCACCATGGGGAACGTGAGGTCGCTAGCGAACAAGATGGACGACCTAGCGGGCCTGGTGAGGACCCAGCGGGTGTACCGGGAGAGCAGCGTGCTTTGTTTCACGGAGACGTGGCTCCACGAGGACACCTCGGACTCCAGTGTTACCGCGGACGGCTTTCTGACCGTCCGGGCGGACAGGACACACCGGGAGAGTGGCAAGAGGAATGGTGGGGGACTTGCTATTCTCGTTAACAACAAGTGGTGTAACCCTGGACATGTTACTGTGAAGGAACGTGTGTGTAGCCCGGACATTGAACTGCTGGCCGTGAGTCTGCGGCCATACTATCTGCCGCGAGAGTTCTCCCACGTGCTTCTCCTTGTTGTTTACATTCCACCGTCGGCAAACGCAGCGCTCGCGTCTGACGTCACCCACTCCGTCGTCGCGAGACTTCAGACACAGCACCCAGAAGCATTCATCGCAATATCAACCACGTGACTCTGGCTGTAACACTGCCCACCTTCAAGCAGTTTGTGGACTGTCCCACCAGGGAAAACAAGACACTGGACCTGCTGTATGCCAATGTTAAGGAGGCATACAGCGCCACCGCCCTTCCTCCTCTTGGAAGGTCAGACCACAACCTCATCCACCTTCAGCCCCTGTATAGGCCTCTAGTCCAGCGGCTGCCTGTGACCATAAGGACTGTGAGGAGATGGTCACAGGAGGCCGTTGAGGACTTGCGGGGCTGCTTTGAGTCAACAGACTGGGATTTCCTCTGTGATTTGCATGGAGAGGACCTTGATGATCTCACGGAATGCACCAACTTCTGTGTGGACAGTGTTGTTCCCACAGAGACTGTACGCTGTTTCCCCAACAACAACCGAGACATCAAGGTCCTGCTCAATGAGAAGAAGAGGGCCTTCAGAGATGGGGACAGGGAGCAGATGAGGTGGGTTCAGAGGGAGCTGAAGGAGAGGATTCAGCAGGGCAAAGACAACTACAGGAGGAAGCTGGAGCACAAACTTCAGCATGAGTGGCATGAGGAGCATCACTGGCTACAAACAACCTGGTAGCCAGACAATAGGGGGGGGTCCTGACCGGGCCAACGAGTTGAATTTGTTTTTCAATAGATTCAATGAGTGGGCTCCGGTCTACCCCCCCTCCCCCAGCTCCTCTACAACCATTCCCCTCCAGCCCTCCAGCCCTGCTGTCCCCCCTCCCCCACCACTACCTCACCCCTCCCCCATCAACACGGCACACAGACCTTCACTGCTGAGCAGGTGAGGAAAGTGCTGTGCAGGCTCCGCCCAGGCAAGGCTGCAGGTCCTGACGGCGTCAGCCCGAGGGTCCTCAAAACATGTGCTGCCCAGCTGAGTGGAGTCCTGCAGTACATCTTCAACCTGAGCATGAGACTGGAGAGGGTCCCTGTGCTGTGGAAGACATCCTGCCTGGTGCCGGTTCCGAAGAAGGCACGTCCCAGCACCTCTAATGACTACAGACCGGTGGCGCTGACGTCCCACGCTGAAGTCCTTTGAGAGGCAGGTCCTGTCGCTTCTTCGGCCCCTGGTCAGATCATCGCTGGACCCTCTTCAGTTTGCCTACCAGCCGAAACTGGGAGTGGAGGACGCCATCATCTTCCTGCTTCATCGTGCCTACTCCCACTTGGACAGACCCGGGAGCACTGTGAGAATCATTTTTTTTTGACTCCAGTGCGTTCAACACCATCCGGCCTACCCTGCTGGGGAGTAAGCTGACGGCGATGAAGGTGGACTCTTCCCTGGTTTCCTGGATTACAGACTATTTGACGGGTCGTCCACAGTTTGTCAGACTGCAGGACTGTGTGTCTGACACTGTGGTCAGCAGCACTGGTGCTCCACAGGGAACGGTTCTTTCCCCATTCCTGTTCACCCTGTACACCTCAGACTTTCAGTTCAACTCAGAGTCCTGCCATCTGCAGAAGTTCTCGGACGACTCTGCAGTTGTTGGTTGTGTCAGCGAGGGAAACGATGAGGAGTACAGGGGCATCGTGGACTCCTTCGTTGAGTGGTGTGAGCTGAACCACATGCAGCTGAACCACATGCAGCACATGCACAGACAAGACGAAGGAGATGGTGGTGGACTTCCGCAGGAGGAAATCTACCCCCACACCTATTTCCATCAAGGGTGTGTCCGCAGAAGTTGTTCAGGAATATAAATACCTGGGAGTTCACCTGGACAACAAACTGGTCTGGGCCAAGAACTCTGAGGCTGTGTACAAGAAGGGCCAGAGCCGTCTCTACTTCCTGCGGAGGCTCCGGTCCTTCAACGTTTGTAACACGATGCTGAAGATGTTCTACCAGTCGGTGGTAGCCAGTGCCATCTTCTTCGGTGTCGTGTGCTGGGGAAGCAGGTTGAGGTCAGCAGACGCCAACAAGATCAGCCGGATCGTCAGGAAGGCTGGCGCTGTCCTGGGGGTCCAGCTGGACTCCTTGTTGGTGGTGTCTGAGAGGAGGATGCTGCGCAAGCTGCGTAGTATCCTTGACAACAACTCTCACCCTCTCCATCAGGTGCTGACCTCATACAGAAGCACCTTCAGCAACAGACTCATTCCACCCAGGTGTAGGGTCCTGTGAGGTCCTTTCTTCCTGTGGCCATCAGACTTTTTAATTCATCTACCTCGGGTCGTGAGAGGGACAGTGGAGACTCAGTGACCTGAGGTCAATGCACTGTTATTATTTTTTGGTCAACGCACTGTAAATTCCTTTTACTGTAATTTTGCACTGTAAATTCAATTTCACTTTTCACTTTTCACATGTCACTTTTTCAGTATTCATCTGAGTTATTTATTACTGCCAATTTGCACTATACGTATTGTTGTGTATTGTATATACCTGCGTATTACTGTAATAATACTGTAAATTGTGCAATTCATCTGTCAATACATTTAGATTTCATTTAGATTTAATTTAGTTATATTTAGTTTATACTAGTTTAGTTTAGTTTAGTTTGTTATTTAGTTTTTAGGTATTAGTATATTTTGTGTGCATTTATTCCCCTGTTTCAACTGTTGCACCTTAATTTCCCTCAGGATAAATAAAGTTATCTTGAATCTTGAATCTTGAATTCTTATTATTCTTATTATTATATATTTTTTATTGGTTTTTATGATTTTTTGAAAAAGAACAACGATGACACTGACAGCCTAAACAGAGAGGTGTTATGAGACAGCCCAGCGGTATGAGGACACACAGGCATCAACAAGGAGGTGAGCCGGTCTGGGCTGGCAGCTCCTACCCAGTATCACCTCCCCTTCCCCCCGCAACCCCTACCCCTCTCACAGGTAGGGATGGAAAGATGTCACGCAAAGTAAAAAATAGAAATACAAAAACAAGACATAAACCAACAGCTTAAATAAAAAAAGACATAATAAGCTAGACAAACAGAAAACAAACAAAACAAATTAAACAAGAAGGGATGGGGGGGGAAGGGGGGGGGGTGGCATCTAATTATCTTCTGGGTGAATGGCGGTCCTATCTAAATAATCAGCAAAGGGCCTCCAGGTCTTCTCGAAGGAATCCTTGGGGTCCCCAAGTGAGAACCTGATCTTTTCGAATTTAATGTGATTTAGGATCTCCTTGAGCCAGCTGTTGTGTGAGGGGGGAAAGCATGCTTAAATAAAATCAGTCTCGCATTTGTGTAGTGTACTCTGAAAAGTACCTTGCACTGCAACAAGCCATGTCTAGCACACATGGATGCTGAGTGGACTAGTTTTTGAATGTGGTCCCACTGGTTGTTTAGTATTAGCACCCCTATCTCTTGCTCCCATGTCTGTTTCAGCTGAGCCGCCGGGTCCGGTTTAAGGGAGTCAATGGAGTCGATAATTATGGAGATGGAGCGTCTCTGAGCAGGGTCTAGGGTGAGTAGAGAATCGGTTGGAGACCCGGTGGGTGATTAGGGAAGTGAGGGTACTTAGATTTAATAAAGTGTGTAACTTGAAGAAAATGAAAAAAGTGAGATGTGGGCAGGTCAAACCTAGATGAGAGCTCTGGGAAGTCAGTGAAGATTCCTTCCTTGTAGAAGTCCTTTACTCTGAGTAAGCCCTTTTCTCGCCAGATACGGAAAGTGGGATCGGAAGAGGAAGGAGAAAATAAGTGATTCCTAAATACTGGGGCTAGAATGGAAGGTTTGTTTAAACCAAAGTGTTTACGAAATTGTACCCAGATCTTTATTGAATTAGTGACGACTGGGTTTTGGGATAGATTATGGATTTTAAGGGGAAGTTCAGCTGTGAGGAGATTGGAGAGAAGGTGTTGATGACTGTAGCTCCATTCGGGCCCATGAGGGGCATGTCTCGGCCCTGTCGTCAAACCAGACGCATAGTTTGTCAATGTTGCATGCAATAGTAGTGGATGAAGTTCGGTAGCGCCAAACCGCCTGATTTTTTGGGGAGCTGCAGGATAGCCATCTTAATGCGTGGAAGTTTATTAGCCCATAAAAATGAGGATACCATCTGATCTAGCTGCTGGAAGAAGGACTTTCTCACAAAGATAGGAATGTCTTCAAGATGTCCAAGTCAAGTCAAGTCAAGTCAATTGTATTTGTATAGCCCTTAATCACAGTTATAGTCTCAAAGGGCTTCACATGCCACATGTTTACAACACCCCCCAAACCCTAGCCCCCCTAAGGGCAAGAAAAAACTCCCTTAATTACGTAGGAAGAAATCTTGAGAAGGAACACAGAGTAGAAGGGGATCCCTCCTTCCAGGGATGGTTCAGGAGTGCAATGGGTGCCATAAGTGACTTATAGTAATGTACAAAGTACAAAGATAATAATAATAATATACATATAATATACACAATATACAAATATTAAAATGAGAAGATGATTTGTGTGGTGCTGGCCGGTATCCTTCAGGTGGGGATCACAGCAGCACACTGGAAAACAGAAGCAGACTGCGGTGTGGTTAGATGGGGTAGGGTGGACATGGAACATGTAGAGAACCTCTAGTCTAGTACCTATCGGCAGCAGGGGTAGGTTAGTGCTGACTAACGGGTCGATTTAGCTGTAATGAGAGCTGAGGGGCACTCCTAGGCACCAAACGACAATGTAAAAAGGTAGGTTTTAAGTTTAGATTTAAATATTTCAACAGAGTCTGCTTCCCTTATTACAGGTGGCAGACTGTTCCACAAATAGGGCGCACGGTAGGAGAACGCTCTATTCCCTGCTGATTTCTTTATGACTTTTGGGATTGATAGAAGGCCGGCTCCTGAAGACCGGAGGGGCCGAGAAGGACAATAGGGAACAATAAGGTCCTTCAGGTATGAGGGTGCTAATCCGTGTAGGATTTTATAAGTAAGTAGTAGCACCTTAAAATCTGACCTCGCATTAACTGGAAGCCAGTGGAGCGAGGACAGAATTGGAATAATGTGGTCAAACTTTCTGGTCCTAGTCAAAAGTCTAGCAGCAGCGTTCTGCACAAGCTGGAGGCTTTTGGTAGTCCACCATCGTGCATCGTGCCTGTCCCTAAACAACCCAAGGTAACCTGCCTGAATGACTATAGACCTGTAGCCCTCACCTCGATTGTCAGCAAATGCTTCGAGAGAGGGACAGTGGAGACTCAGTGACCTGAAGTCAACACTCTGTAAATCCTTTCACTGTAATTTTGCACTGTAAATTCTATTTCACTTTTCACTTTTCACACTTTTTCAGTACTCATCTGAATTATTTATTAGTTTTTATTACTGCCAATTTGCACTATACGCATTGTTGTATATTGTATATACCTACGTATTACTGTAATAATACTGTAAATTGTACAATTCATCTGTCTATACATTTAGATTTCATTCAGATTTCATTTAGTTATATTTTGTTTATACTAGTTTAGTTTAGTTTAGTTTGTTGTTATTAGTTTTAGGTATTGTATATTTTTGCGTGCATTTATTCCCCCTGTTTCAACTGTTGCACCTTAATTTCCCTCGGGATAAATAAAGTTATCTTGAATCTTGAATCTTGAGAGGTTGGTCAAGGACTTTATTTGCTCCGTGTTACCTGCCACGCTGGACCCATGGCAATTTGCATATCGTCAAAACAGATCCACGGACGCAATTGCCATGGCCCTCCACACTGCCCTTTCCCACCTGGAGGGAAAGAACTGTTATGTGCGAATGCTGTTTGTGGACTACAGCTCAGTGTTCAACACAATAGTTCCTGACAAGCTCGACACCAAGCTTAGAGGTCTAGGCGTGCCCCCATCCACATGCAGCTGGATACTGGACCTCCTGTCGGACCGCCGCCAGGTGGTGAGGATGGGCAGCACCACCTCAGAGCCACTGACCCTCAACACGGGAGCCCCCCAGGGATGCGTGCTGAGCCCTCTCCTCTACTCCCTCTACACCCACGACTGCATGGCTATGCACAGCTCCAACGTCATCATCAAGTTTGCTGACGACATGACAGTGATGGGCCTGATCGCCGGCGACAACGAGACAGCCTACAGGGAGGAGGTTGGATCGCTGGAGCAGTGGTGCCAGGAGAACAGCCTCGCCCTCAATGTCAAGAAGACCAAGGAGCTGATCGTGGACTACAGGAAGCAGAGAGTAGAGCACGGCCCTATCTCCATCGACGGTGTTGCAGTAGAGAGGGTCAGCAGCTTCAAGTTCCTCTGCGTGCACATCTCCGAGGACCTCACATGGTCCACGCACACCACACACGTGGTCAAAAGGGCCCAACAACGCCTGTATTTCCTCAGGCGTCTGAAGAAATTCAGCATGGGCCCCCGCATCCTGAGAACATTCTATAACGGCACCATGGAGAGTGTTCTTACAGGGTGTATCACCGCCCGGTACGGGAACTGCACCGCACTCGAGCGCAGAGCGCTTCAAAGGGTGGTGCGGACGGCCCAGTATATCGTTGGAGGTGAGCTCCCCTCCCTCCTAGATACGTATATATACAACCAGCGGTGCGTGGCAAAGGCCAAACGCATTCTATTTTTATCTATTTTTATCTATTTTTATCTTATTTTTATAACTGCTGTCTGTCGTCGGGTATTGCACATAAGATTTTCACACCACTGCTTTTTACTAAAACAAATACTAAAATAAACTTGACTTGAATGTGTTGGAACAAGTAGAGGACCTTGGGGAGGATCACCATCTTTATAAGATTGACTCGGCCAATTAAAGACAGGGGGAGAGAGGACCAGCGAGTTATGTCGAGTTTACACTTATCAATGAGAGGGCGAAAAGTTTTATCAAAGAGATCCTTGAATGATGTAGTGACAAATACCCCCAAGTACCTAAAACCTTCCGAGACGGCTCTGAATGGGAAGGAGGACTGTGGTATGTTTCTAGATGGGGTGTTAATGGGGAGAAGCTCGCTTTTATGGAAATGTTGTTTGTATCCGGAATACTTTCCAAACTGAGTCAAAATGTCTTTGACCACTGGGAGGGATGAGACCGGATTAGAAATATATAATAACAGATCATCTGCATATAAAGACAGTTTGTGAGTGACCCCCATCCTGGTGCCCTCAACTCTCCCTCCCCCGAAGCCAAATGGCCAAAGGTTCGATGGTCATAGCGAATAGGAGGGGGCAGAGCGGGCAACCCTGTCTGGTGCCACGGCAAAGAGCAAAAGAGGGTGACTTAACACCATTGGTGAGGACAGACGCAACTGGGGAATCATAGAGCAGCCTAATCCAGCTGACAAACTCAGGGCCCAGTCCAAATTTAGCCAGGACATAGAATTGATATTCCCACTCAACCCTGTCAAATGCTTTTTCGGCATCTAGGGATATTATGACCTCTGGAACGGCAGGGTCGGGAGAACTAATTATATTGAGCCTTCGGGTGTTATAGGAGGAGTTTCTCCCGACCATGAAGCCAGTTTGGTCTGTTGAGATCAGGGTTGGTAGAACCTGTTGTAAGCGTGAGGCTAGAATCTTAGCCAGGATATTTTGGTCCATATTTAAAAGCGAAATGGGCCTATAGCTGCCACATTCAAGAGGGTCTTTATCTTTTTAATAGGAGACATATGGTGGCCTCAGACAGAGTTGGGGGAAGTCGGTCGTTACTGAAAGATTTGTTATAAAGTTTGGTTAATGGCGGGAGATTTGATTGGAATACGCTTTATAGAATTCTACTATATACCCGTCGGGGCCGGGGGATTTAACATTTTGTAGCAGTCTTATTGCCTCCTGTGTTTCAGCAGTTGAGATTGGTGCTCCTAGCCCGTCGGCAAGGTCAGTGCTAACTCTAGGATATGTGATCAGCCCCAGAGAGTTGTGGCCGCTTCAAACCCCAGGTGAGCACTCTGAGGAGTAAAGATCTGCATAAAAATCTGAGAAAATATTGTTCACCGTTTTTGGGTCAGAGACAATGGTCCCCGATGAAGACTTTATCCTAGGGATCAATCTTGAAAGAGCTGCGGCCCTGGCCTGGTTGTACTATAGTATTTACTATACTACGCTATACTATAGATTCGATTAGATTCCAATGTTTTGTCATTGTCATCACACATCGAGATGTGTGCAGAATTATAGATAAATAGATTCAATAATAGGTAAAAGTATCAACAGGTAGTGAGCAGGGGTATGCAGTTATATCAACAAGATATATATATATATATATATATATATATATATGTATATACAGCAGGTAGTGGGCAGGGATATGCAGTTATGTCAACAATTGAAGATTAATATATATATATATATATATATATATATGGTAAGGTGATATGTACATATGGTGGATGGTGCTAAAAGCATTTTAAAGTGACATTAGCGCGCTACTAGTTTACAATTATTATTTGAATTAAGTAAGATTCAGCTGAATACTCTCTATGTAGTATATCCTGTGTATATATTGCATTAGCCTGAGCTTTGCTGGAGACTGCCTTTGATCTCCCAGAACTCATTAAAGTGTCCCCAGCACCTTTTGGCAACTGCTGCTTCCATCAGCAGAACCGCTCTCCAACTTCTGCTGTCTAGTAACTTTCCAGAAGCCACGGTGCACAATCTCCAGCTGTGGGTCAACGTCATATAGCCTTCTAAACCCTGTTACCTCTCCTAAGGAACCTCTAGCCTCCTAAACCCTGTTACCTCTCCTAAGGAATCTCTAGCCTCCTAAACCCTGTTACCTCTCCTAAGGAACCTCTAGCCTCTTAAACCCTGTTTCCTCTCCTAAGGAACCTCTAGCCTCTTAAACCCTGTTTCCTCTCCTAAGGAACCTCTAGCCTCCTAAACCCTGTTTCCTCTCCTAAGGAGCCTCAATCCTCCTAAACCCTGTTTTCTCTCCTAAGGAGCCTCTATCCTCCTAAACCCTGTTTCCTCTTCTAAGGAACCTCTATCCTCCTAAACCCTGTTTCCTCTCCTAAGGAACCTCTAGCCTCCTAAACCCTGTTTCCTCTTCTAGGGAACCTCTAGCCTCCTAAACCCTGTTTCCTCTCCTAAGGAACCTCTATCCTCCTAAACCCTGTTTCCTCTCCTAAGGAACCTCTAGCCTCCTAAACCCTGTTTCCTCTCCTAAGGAGCCTCTAGCCTCCTAAACCCTGTTTCCTCTCCTAAGGAGCCTCTAGCCTCCTAAACCCTGTTTCCTCTCCTAAGGAACCTCTAGCCTCCCTAAAGAGTTTCCTCTCCTAAGGAACCTCTAGCCTCCTAGCTGCTCCCCAGGCGCTGTACTAATGGCTGCCCACTGCTCCTAACACTAGGATGGGTCAAGATGCAGAGAAGTAATTTCCCTCGGGATAAAATAAGTAGTTAAAATTAAAAATTAAAAAAAAAATTAAACCTTGTTTCCTCTCCTAAGGACCCTCTATCCTCCTAAACCCTGTTTCCTCTCCTAAGGAGCCTCTATCCTCCTAAACACGGCCGTGTTGAGATAGTTTTATATTTAATATTTATATAAATATGTTATATATATTTATATATTTAATATAAATATATGATCTATATAAGTATATATTTATATTTAATATGAGGTTGAGGATTGAGGTCGAAGGTCACACTGAGCGCACGTTTCGGCTTCAGATTGGCATGATTTGTGTGACACAAAAAATCGATGGAAAATAGATTTCACACTTCATCTATGCTGGGCGCACACACTGGACCATTACAATTCCATTCTATTTTTTTATCAACATTATTACTGCAGTAATAATGTTGCAGTAGCAGCAGCCCTGTGAGGATTCCTAGCATCCTTCTGGGTCTGCGGTAATGTGTCTTCAGACCACAGTAGAACCCTCTGGCACCGAGCCATGTCTCAGCGTTTATCTCCTGTGGATGCGGTCCTGTCTGACTCCGCTATGGTCCAGTCCAGCCCTAACTAGCCCTCAGAGGCTGTTCTCCTGGCACCACTGCTCCAGCGATCCGACCTCCTCCCTGTCGGCTGTCTCGTCGTCGCCGGCGATCAGGCCCATCACTGTCGTGTCAGTGTCAGCAAACTTCACGATGACGTTGGAGCTGTGCATAGCCATGCAGTCGTGGGTGTAGAGGGAGTAGAGGAGAGGGCTCAGCACGCATCCCTGGGGGGCTCCCGTGTTGAGGGTCAGTGGCTCTGATGTGGTGCTGCCCATCCTCACCACCTGGCGGCGGTCCGACAGGAGGTCCAGTATCCAGCTGCACGTGGATGGGGGCACGCCTAGACCTCTAAGCTTGGTGTCGAGCTTGGCAGGAACTATCGTGTTGAACGCTGAGCTGTAGTCCACAAACAGCATTTGCACATAAGAGTTATTTTCCTCCAGGTGGGAGAGGGCAGTGTGGAGGGCCATGGCAATTGCGTTGTCCGTGGATCTGTTTTGATGATATGCAAATTGCCATGGGTCCAGCGTGGCAGGTAACACGGAGCAAATAAAGTCCTTGACCAACCTCTCGAAGCATTTGCTGACAATCGAGGTGAGGGCTACAGGTCTATAGTCATTCAGGCATGTTACCTTGGGTTGTTTAGGGACAGGCAGGATGGTGGACATCTTGAAGACCTAACTAGCCCTTACTATCCCTAACTAGCCCTCAATAGCCCTAACTAGCCCTTGCTATCCCTCACTAGCCCTAACTAGCCTTAACTAGCCCTCACTAGCCATCACTAGCCCTCACTAGCCATCACTAGCCCTCACTAGTCCTTACTAGCCCTCACTAGCCATAACTAGCCCTAGCCCTGTCCCTAACTAGCCCTCACTAGCCATAACTAGCCCTAGCCCTGTCCCTAACTAGCCCTCACTAGCCCTAACTAGCCTTAACTAGCCCTCACTAGCCATCACTAGCCCTCACTAGCCATCACTAGCCCTCACTAGTCCTTACTAGCCCTCACTAGCCATAACTAGCCCTAGCCCTGTCCCTAACTAGCCCTCACTAGCCATAACTAGCCCTAGCCCTGTCCCTAACTAGCCCTCACTAGCCCTAACTAGCCTTAATTAGCCCTAACTAGCTCTTACCAGCCCTTACTAGCCTTAATTAGCCCTAACTAGCTCTTACCAGCCCTTACTAGCCCTTACTATCCCTAAATAGCCCTTTAGCCTTCTAAACCTCTAGCCTACTAGCCCTAACTAGCCCTCATTATCCCTAACTAGCCCTATTTAGCCCTCACTAGCACCTCACTTGCTCTAACTAGCCCTAGCCCTGTCCCTAACTAGCACTTACTAGCTCTAACTAGCCCTCACTAGCCCTTACTAGCCCTCACTAGCCTTAATTAGCCCTAACTAGCCCTTACCAGCCCTAACTAGCCCTTACTATCCCTAAGTAGCCCTCTAGCCTTCTAAACCCTGTTTCCTCTCCTAAGGAACCTCTAGCCTTCTAAACCTCTCGCCCTGGCCCTAACTAGACCTTATTAGCCCTAACTAGCCCTATTTAGCCCTCACTAGCACCTCACTTGCCCTAACTAGCCCTAGCCCTGTCCCTAACTAGCACTTACTAGCTCTAACTAGCCCTCACTAGCCCTTACTAGCCCTCACTAGCCCTCACTAGCCTTAATTAGCCCTAACTAGCCCTTACCAGCCCTAACTAGCCCTTACTATCCCTAAGTAGCCCTCTAGCCTTCTAAACCCTGTTTCCTCTCCTAAGGAACCTCTAGCCTTCTAAACCTCTAGCCCTGGCCCTAACTAGACCTTACTAACCCTAACTAGCCCTAGCCCTGGCCTTAACGCAGAGGTTGGGTTCCCTGGGCCTGCCGGGGGTTGGGTTCAGGTTCAGCTCCCATGCTAAGAAGTGGATCGTGATCCAGATCTACGGGGGTCCCCATTCCTATCCCCATATTCCCTAAATGTTCTTGTTCTCCAATTGGTTTTCCACCCAAACCCTCACCAAGTTGTATGCAAACATGTGAATAATTATTTTGCCCTTTCTCTATGCTAAAGGTTAATCCTTCCAAACCAGGTGGTTAGTGATGGAAGGTAACTAGTGATGTCATAGAAGAAGCCATGAGCTGGAACCGAGAGAGGCTCTAACCTCTCCCTTATCAACACCTTGATCTCTTCATGCAGGCTGGAACTACTGGGTTTTTCAACCAAGCCTGGCAACATACACTATCACATACGCTACTGCAGTCACATGACGCCAGTCCAATCAGGGAGGGCTGTGTCTCTCTTATGTCCAATCACAGGCTGTGGAAGAAGTGCTGCAGATGCAAACAGATGATTAGCTAATTTCCTTGAATTAAACATACACCTTTTATTACTCTGACTAAGGAGGGGACAGAGGGGCGAGAGAGAGAGGCGGGGGGTGACTGAGTGAAAGGGGGAGAGAGATAAATAGATGGAGATGGAGGGGGGAGGG
>JANIIK010000524.1:145012-147512 GCA_027704905.1 Muraenolepis orangiensis | reverse complement strand
ACATGAAGATATGAAGATATGAACACATGGAGACATGGAGACATGAAGACATGAAGACATGAAGACATGAAGATATGAACACATGGAGACATGAAGACATGAAGACATGAAGACATGAAGATATGAACACATGGAGACATGGAGACATGAAGACATGAAGACATGGAGACATGGAGACATGAAGATATGAAGACATGAAGACATGGAGACATGGAGACATGGAGACATGAACACATGGAGACATGAACACATGGAGACATGAAGACATGGAGACATGGAGACATGAACACATGGAGACATGAAGACATGGAGACATGAACACATGGAGACATGACGACATGAAGACATGGACACATGAACACATGGAGACATGAACACATGGAGACATGAACACATGAACACATGGAGACATGAACACATGGAGACATGAACACATGAACACATGGAGACATGAACACATGGAGACATGACGACATGAAGACATGGACACATGAACACATGGAGACATGAACACATGGAGACATGAACACATGAACACATGGAGACATGAACACATGGAGACATGAACACATGAACACATGGAGACATGAACACATGGAGACATGAAGACATGGAGACATGGAGACATGAACACATGGAGACATGAAGACATGAAGACATGGAGACATGGAGACATGGAGACATGGAGACATGAAGACATGAAGACATGGAGACATGAAGACATGAAGACATGGAGACATGACGACATGAAGACATGGAGACATGAAGACATGGAGACATGAAGACATGAAGACATGGAGACATGAAGACATGAAGACATGACGACATGAAGACATGAAGACATGAAGACATGAACACATGGAGACATGAAGACATGGAGACATGAAGACATGGAGACATGAAGACATGGAGACATGAAGACATGAAGACATGGAGACATGAAGACATTAACATTAATCAAGTCAAGTCAAGTCAAGTCAAGTTTATTATCACTTCACAGTTTACACAAGTATAAAGCAGTGAATGAAAATCTTATGTGCAATACCCGACGACAGACAGCAGTTATAAAAATAAGATAAAATAGAATAAAAACTGAATAGAATAAAATAAGTAATTCAATTACAAAATGCAATATATCGGCACAGAAAAAGAGCAATATGTATATATAAATCAATGTAATAAAATATACATTGTTATATGCTATACACCCTTGTTCAGCAGCCTGATGGCCTGACTGTGAAAGCTACCTCTTTTTGATACCACTTGATACTGCGGTATCGCCTGCCTGATGGTAACAGTGAATACAGTTTGTGGCTGGGGTGGGCAATGTCTTTATGATGCGTTTGGCCTCGCACCGCTGGTTGTATATATCCAGGAGGGAGGGGAGCTCACCTCCAACGATATACTGGGCCGTCCGCACCACCCTTTGAAGCGCTCTGCGCTCGAGTGCGGTGCAGTTCCCGGACCGGGCGGTGATACACCCTGTAAGAACACTCTCCATGGTGCCGTTATAGAATGTTCTCAGGATGCGGGGGCCCATGCTGAATTTCCTCAGACGTCTGAGGAAATACAGGCGTTGTTGGGCCCTTTTCACCACGTGTGTGGTGTGCGTGGACCATGTGAGGTCCTCGGAGATGTGCACGCCGAGGAACTTGAAGCCGCTGACCCTCTCTACTGCAACACCATCGATGGAGATAGGGCTGTGCTCTCCTCTCTGCTTCCTGTAGTCCACGATCAGCTCCTTGGTCTTCTTGACGTTGAGGGCGAGGCTGTTCTCCTGGCACCACTGCTCCAGCGATCCAACCTCCTCCCTGTAGGCTGTCTCGTTGTCGCCGGCGATCAGGCCCATCACTGTCGTGTCGTCAGCAAACTTGATGATGACGTTGGAGCTGTGCATAGCCATGCAGTCGTGGGTGTAGAGGGAGTAGAGGAGAGGGCTCAGCACGCATCCCTGGGGGGCTCCTGTGTTGAGGGTCAGTGGCTCTGAGGTGGTGCTGCCTATCCTCACCACCTGGCGGCGGTCCGACAGGAGGTCCAGTATCCAGCTGCACGTGGATGGGGGCATGCCTAGACCTCTAAGCTTGGTGTCGAGCTTGCCAGGAACTATCGTGTTGAACGCTGAGCTGTAGTCCACAAGCAGCATTCGCACATAACAGTTATTTCCCTCCAGGTGGGAAAGGGCAGTGTGGAGGGCCATGGCAATTGCGTCGTCCGTGGATCTGTTTTGACGATATGCAAATTGCCATGGGTCCGGCATGGCAGGTAACACGGAGCAAATAAAGTTCTTGACCAACCTCTCGAAGCATTTGCTGACAATCGAGGTGAGGGCTACAGGTCTATAGTCATTCAGGCATGTTACCTTGGGTTGTTTAGGGACAGACACGATGGTGGACATCTTGAAGACCGCGGGAACAACAGCCTGGGACAGGGAGAGGTTGAAGATGTCTGCAAAGACTCCTGCCAACTGGTCTGCGCATGCTCTGAGGACGCGGGCCGGGAT
>JANIIK010000524.1:117512-135012 GCA_027704905.1 Muraenolepis orangiensis | reverse complement strand
GGTCCCTCTAGTAGTGAGTCAGGTCACTCTCTATTAGTGAGTCAGGTTCCTCTAGTAGTGAGTCAGGTCCCCCTAGTAGTGAGTCAGGTCCCTCTAGTAGTGAGTCAGGTCCCTCTAGTAGTGAGTCAGGTGCCTCTAGTAGTGAGTCAGGTAACTCTCTAGTAGTGAGTCAGGTCCCTCTAGTAGTGAGTCAGGTCCCTCTAGTAGTGAGTCAGGTCACTGTGCTAGTAGTGAGTCAGGTCACTCTCTAGTAGTGAGTCAGGTCCCTCTAGTAGTGAGTCAGGTCACTCTCTAGTAGTGAGTCAGGTCCCTCTAGTAGTGAGTCAGGTCCCTCTAGTAGTGAGTCAGGTCACTCTGCTAGTAGTGAGTCAGGTCACTGTGCTAGTAGTGAGTCAGGTCACTCTAGTTGTGAGTCAGGTCCCTCTAGTAGTGAGTCAGGTCCCTCTAGTAGTGAGTCAGGTCACTCTCTAGTATTGAGTCAGGTCACTGTGCTAGTAGTGAGTCAGGTCCCTCTAGTAGTGAGTCAGGTCACTCTGCTAGTAGTGAGTCAGGTCCCTCTAGTAGTGAGTCAGGTCCCTCTAGTAGTGAGTCAGGGCACTCTGCTAGTAGTGAGTCAGGTCCTTCTAGTAGTGAGTCAGGTCCCTCTAGTAGTGAGTCAGGTCCCTCTAGTAGTGAGTCAGGTCACTGTGCTAGTAGTGAGTCAGGTCACTCTGCTAGTAGTGAGTCAGGTCCCTCTAGTAGTGAGTCAGGTCACTGTGCTAGTAGTGAGCCAGGTCCCTCTAGTAGTGAGTCAGGTCCCTCTAGTAGTGAGTCAGGTCACTGTGCTAGTAGTGAGTCAGGTCACTGTGCTAGTAGTGAGTCAGGTCACTCTAGTAGTGAGTCAGGTCACTCTGCTAGTAGTGAGTCAGGTCCATCTAGTAGTGAGTCAGGTCCATCTAGTAGTGAGTCAGGTCCCTCTAGTAGTGAGTCAGGTCACTGTGCTAGTAGTGAGTCAGGTCCCTCTAGTAGTGAGTCAGGTCACTCTGCTAGTAGTGAGTCAGGTCCCTCTAGTAGTGAGTCAGGGGACTCTAATAGTGAGTCAGGTCACTCTGCTAGTAGTGAGTCAGGGTCCTCTAGTAGTGAGTCAGGTCACTCTGCTAGTAGTGAGTCAGGGTCCTCTAGTAGTGAGTCAGGTCACTGTGCTAGTAGTGAGCCAGGTCCCTCTAGTAGTGAGTCAGGTCCCTCTAGTAGTGAGTCAGGTCACTGTGCTAGTAGTGAGTCAGGTCACTGTGCTAGTAGTGAGTCAGGTCACTCTAGTAGTGAGTCAGGTCACTCTGCTAGTAGTGAGTCAGGTCCATCTAGTAGTGAGTCAGGTCCATCTAGTAGTGAGTCAGGTCCCTCTAGTAGTGAGTCAGGTCACTGTGCTAGTAGTGAGTCAGGTCCCTCTAGTAGTGAGTCAGGTCCCTCTGCTAGTAGTGAGTCAGGTCCCTCTAGTAGTGAGTCAGGGGACTCTAATAGTGAGTCAGGTCACTCTGCTAGTAGTGAGTCAGGGTCCTCTAGTAGTGAGTCAGGTCACTCTCTAGTAGTGAGTCAGGTCCCTCTAGTAGTGAGTCAGGTCACTCTGCTACTAGTGAGTCAGGTCCCTCTAGTAGTGAGTCAGGTCACTCTCTAGTAGTGAGTCAGGTCACTCTGCTAGTAGTGAGTCAGGTCCCTCTAGTAGTGAGTCAGGTCCCTCTAGTAGTGAGTCAGGTCCCTCTAGTAGTGAGTCAGGTCACTGTGCTAGTAGTGAGTCAGGTCCCTCTAGTAGTGAGTCAGGTCACTCTGCTAGTAGTGAGTCAGGTCACTCTGCTAGTAGTGAGTCAGGTCCTTCTAGTAGTGAGTCAGGTCCCTCTAGTAGTGAGTCAGGTCCCTCTAGTAGTGAGTCAGGTCACTCTGCTAGTAGTGAGTCAGGTCCCTCTAGTAGTGAGTCAGGTCACTCTCTAGTAGTGAGTCAGGTCACTGTGCTAGTAGTGAGCCAGGTCCCTCTAGTAGTGAGTCAGGTCCCTCTAGTAGTGAGTCAGGTCACTGTGCTAGTAGTGAGCCAGGTCCCTCTAGTAGTGAGTCAGGTCCCTCTAGTAGTGAGTCAGGTCACTGTGCTAGTAGTGAGTCAGGTCACTGTGCTAGTAGTGAGTCAGGTCACTCTAGTAGTGAGTCAGGTCACTCTGCTAGTAGTGAGTCAGGTCCATCTAGTAGTGAGTCAGGTCCATCTAGTAGTGAGTCAGGTCCCTCTAGTAGTGAGTCAGGTCACTGTGCTAGTAGTGAGTCAGGTCCCTCTAGTAGTGAGTCAGGTCACTCTGCTAGTAGTGAGTCAGGTCCCTCTAGTAGTGAGTCAGGGGACTCTAATAGTGAGTCAGGTCACTCTGCTAGTAGTGAGTCAGGGTCCTCTAGTAGTGAGTCAGGTCACTCTCTAGTAGTGAGTCAGGTCCCTCTAGTAGTGAGTCAGGTCACTCTGCTACTAGTGAGTCAGGTCCCTCTAGTAGTGAGTCAGGTCACTCTCTAGTAGTGAGTCAGGTCACTCTGCTAGTAGTGAGTCAGGTCCCTCTAGTAGTGAGTCAGGTCCCTCTAGTAGTGAGTCAGGTCACTGTGCTAGTAGTGAGTCAGGTCCCTCTAGTAGTGAGTCAGGTCACTCTGCTAGTAGTGAGTCAGGTCCCTCTGCTAGTAGTGAGTCAGGTCCTTCTAGTAGTGAGTCAGGTCCCTCTAGTAGTGAGTCAGGTCCCTCTAGTAGTGAGTCAGGTCACTCTGCTAGTAGTGAGTCAGGTCCCTTTAGTAGTGAGTCAGGTCACTCTCTAGTAGTGAGTCAGGTCACTGTGCTAGTAGTGAGCCAGGTCCCTCTAGTAGTGAGTCAGGTCCCTCTAGTAGTGAGTCAGGTCACTGTGCTAGTAGTGAGTCAGGTCACTGTGCTAGTAGTGAGTCAGGTCACTCTAGTAGTGAGTCAGGTCACTCTGCTAGTAGTGAGTCAGGTCCATCTAGTAGTGAGTCAGGTCCCTCTAGTAGTGAGTCAGGTCACTGTGCTAGTAGTGAGTCAGGTCCCTCTAGTAGTGAGTCAGGTCCCTCTAGTAGTGAGTCAGGTCACTGTGCTAGTAGTGAGTCAGGTCCCTCTAGTAGTGAGTCAGGTCACTCTCTAGTAGTGAGTCAGGTCACTGTGCTAGTAGTGAGCCAGGTCCCTCTAGTAGTGAGCCAGGTCCCTCTAGTAGTGAGTCAGGTCACTGTGCTAGTAGTGAGTCAGGTCACTGTGCTAGTAGTGAGTCAGGTCACTCTAGTAGTGAGTCAGGTCACTCTGCTAGTAGTGAGTCAGGTCCATCTAGTAGTGAGTCAGGTCCATCTAGTAGTGAGTCAGGTCCCTCTAGTAGTGAGTAAGGTCACTCTGCTAGTAGTGAGTCAGGTCCCTCTAGTAGTGAGTCAGGTCACTCTGCTAGTAGTGAGTCAGGTCACTGTGCTAGTAGTGAGTCAGGTCACTCTGCTAGTAGTGAGTCAGGTCACTCTAGTAGTGAGTCAGGTCCCTCTAGTAGTGAGTCAGGTCACTCTGCTAGTAGTGAGTCAGGGACCTCTAGTAGTGAGTCAGGTCCCTCTAGTAGTGAGTCAGGTCCCTCTAGTAGTGAGTCCAGTCCCTCTTGTAGTGAGTCAGGTCCCTCTAGTAGTGAGTCAGGTCACTCTGCTAGTAGTGAGTCAGGTCACTCTGCAATTACATTTACATTTACATTTACATTTAGGGCATTTGGCAGACGCTTTTATCCAAAGCGACTTACAAGGTGTACATTAGTTGAAGCAGACAATAGCATAACACTGGGGTACGCAAACATATAAATACAGCAGTTCACAAGTATTCATATTGACAAGATGAATAACACTATTTGGTACTGCCAGGTCACCTGCTTAAGTAGCTGTGATAAGAGCGTGTTAACAACATTAAGGATCTACACTTGCTAGACTATACAACATGCTAAGAGCTATTAATGTCAGGACTTAAGCAAGTTTAGGGGTTTCACAATTAGTGAGTCCGGTCCTTCTAGTAGTGAGTCAGGTCCCTCTAGTAGTGAGTCAGGTCCCTCTAGTAGTGAGTCAGGTCCCTCTAGCAGTGAGTCAGGTCCCTCTAGTAGTGAGTAAGGTCACTCTGCTAGTAGTGAGTCAGGTCACTCTCTAGTAGTGAGTCAGGTCCCTCTAGTAGTGAGTCAGGTCCCTCTAGTAGTGAGTAAGGTCACTCTGCTAGTAGTGAGTCAGGTCACTCTCTAGTAGTGAGTCAGGTCACTCTCTAGTAGTGAGTCAGGTCACTAGCCACGGCGTTTGTAGTGTGACTGCTAGGCATGTAACTAACACACACACACACACACACAAACACAAACATACATTAGCATATACACACACTGGCATGTGTGTCTAGTGTGTTGTGGACCAACTGACATGCTGCTTATCACATGCAGTATATAGTACACACACGCACGCACGCACACACACACACACACACACACACACACACACACACACACACACACACACACACACACACACACACACACACACACACACACACACACACACACACACCACACACACACACACACACACCTAAAGTGTAACCTTGTGCGTCCATATTAGATTCGATTCGATTCGATTAAATTAGATTTGATTAGATATACACTCGATCTCAGCATTGAGGCTGGCGGCTTTGCTGCTTGCTCAGGAGTTCTGCAGTAAAGTGGGCGGAGCAGGGCTGGCTTTCTATTGGTCAGTCTGGGGATTATCAGCAGGGCATTGGGCAGGTCCCCCATCACCGCTGAGACGCTCGGACCTGTGATTGGCCGCCTGACGTGTCAGTAGGTGGCTGTGAATGTGGAGCCTATGGGCGCATCCTCCCGCCACGAGGAGGCGGGGCACTTCCGCGCGTCCATCGGTACTTATTACAGAGGCGGAGTGGTGCGGGTCTAGAACAGGGTGTGCTGCGGTGCCGGTATAGTCGCGGAGGGATATCGGATTGTAATAAGGTAGCAGCGCGGCTCCTTCGTTCCTTCGGTCTTTCGCTGCAAGTATCAGAAAGCAATAGAGCAGCGGGATGCTCTGCATGAGAGACGGCTCCCCACAACACTCCGTCCGTAGCCCAACGTCTCAAGGTTTGAGGGACCATTCGGTTTCATTTGAACCAACATTCCGTTTCCTTATAGCGTCTGAGCCACTCGAGTTGACGTCTTCTTTCTGCTCCTTTGTGTTGTAGTCCATCACCTCAGCAGGGTCGCTCGTCCGTCGCATTTTTCGAAGACGCAACAGACATTTTGATCAACTCCTCACCTGAGGGGCTGACACCTTTCATCACCTGAGAGGAGAGAGAGACTGCGCCACCATGGGGGTAAGAGGAGTCATCCACACTTTACTTGACGATTCGTTGGTAGGTAGGACATGATGATCATGACCCGTTAGGGCAGATAGGAAGTTCAGGTGTGTTTCCCACTCATGCGGATGGTTGTGTTACCCTGGTCTCAAACACTGCGACACATCCGGATGTCTACATGTCCTTCTGACAGGACATGCTTCTGACAGGACATGTCCTTCTGACAGGACATGCTAAAGACCTTGAGGAGATGGGATGCAGGTGGGACCAACTTGCTAATAAAAAGCCGTCAGCCGGCATCGCGACCTCCTCTGCTGATGGCCAACATCTTTTATAACGCACCTTGGTCCGGAGTAACGGCTCCCCGGTGCACCAGGAGGAGGGAGGAGGGAGGGGGGGAGGAGGGAGGGGGAGGAGGGGGGGAGGCTGTCTCCGGGCCTTCTCGATGACCCGTACGTCATAATGCGGTTATACCGAATAAGCTCCTCGCCGGCTTATTTCCCCTTTTAATGTGTGATCGAACACCATGGTCTGTAGCCGCCGGTAGTTAATGTATGCATTAATAGCGTACATTTAAATGACATTTAATTCAAGACAGGTCGATATTCGTCACGGACGTTTTTTTTAAATCATCAGAAGCGCGATTTACCCTCTACCCGTACCGTGTGTGTGTGTGTGTGTGTGTGTGTGTGTGTGTGTGTGTGTGTGTGTGTGTGTGTGTGTGTGTGTGTGTGTGTGTGTGTGTGTGTGTGTGTGTGTGTGTGTGTGTGTGTGTGTGTGTGTGTGTGTGTGTGTGTGTGTGTGTGTGTGTGTGTGTGTGTGTGTGTGTGTGTGTGTGTGTGTGTGTGTGTGTGTGTGTGTGTGTGTGTGTGTGTGTGTGTGTGTGTGTGTGGGAGGGGCGGTTGTTGCGCAATTTCTGCTCCATCGTCATCCTGCAGATGGATGGAGGAGCACCGCGGGGTCTCTGAGGTTTGAGACTGGATCAGATCGGTTTCCGTAGCGCATCATCATCACCACCACCCCGTTCTGCAGGTCCGTTATGAACCCCAGAAGGAAATACGTCACCGGTGATTCATATCTAGATCAAAAATATATATGCAAACGTTCTAAATCCAAATCAGTTGGCGATGCGTCAAAAAACGGTTGTTCTCTACCGCCGCCTGTCGAGGTGATTACTGCAGTAGGGCGCGAGGCAGCCTCATACCGAGGCAGCCTCATACCGAGGCAGCCTCATACCGAGGCAGCCTCATACCGTACCTTTGCATTTCGTGACATTATGCTTCACGAGAGATTGAGAACCACAGTGTGGCAGCGCCAGATGTCTCTCTCTCTCTCTCTCTCTCTCTCTCTCTCTCTCTCTCTCTCTCTCTCTCTCTCTCTCTCTCTCTCTCTCTCTCTCTCTCTCTCTCTCTCTCTCTCTCTCTCCTCTCTCTCTCTCTCTCTCTCTCTCTCTCTCTCTCTCTCCTCTCTCTCTCTCTCTCTCTCTCTCTCTCTCTCTCTCTCTCTCTCTCTCTCTCTCTCTCTCTCTCTCTCTCTCTCTCTCTCTCTCCACAAGGCCGGTGGGTTGCGTCGCGTGCAAAGCGCCTTTCTGCGTCAAAAAAGAGGCGGGGCATCCGGTGTGGAAATTCCCTGTCTCTCACTGTGATTGGATGAGGGGAGGAGGAGCAGCGCAGGGCCAAAGCAAGGGTGGAGGAGAGATGAACATGAAGGACCAGGACTGCAGATGAAGAGGGAGAGGGAGAGGGAGGGGAGGGGGAGAGGGAGGGAGGGAGAGAGGGAGAGGGAGGGAGGAGGAGCAGCAGCAGGGCGGGGGATGGGATGTATATCCTGTTACAGGATAATGAGCTGAGCTCTCCCATTACAATGGCTCTGGTTCCCCCACTGTCCTGGTTCACTGTTGGTTACCATGGAGACCAGATGGGGAGGGGAGCTAGTCATTCTCAGTATAAGGTGTGTATATATCTATCTATCTATAGATAGATAGCTATCTATCTATCTATCTATCTATATATATATCTATCTATCTATAGATAGATAGCTAGATATATATAGTTGTTACTGTGGTTAATGAGTGGGTTTCACAGGAACATGTTTAGAGAGAGAGAGAGAGAGAGAGAGAGAGAGAGAGAGAGAGAGAGAGAGAGAGAGAGAGAGAGAGAGAGAGAGAGAGAGAGAGAGAGAGAGAGAGAGAGAGAGAGAGAGAGAGAGGAGAGAGAGAGAGAGAGAGAGAGAGAGAGAGAGAGAGAGAGAGAGAGAGAGAGAGAGAGAGAGAGAGAGAGAGAGAGAGAGAGAGAGAGAGAGAGAGAGAGAGAGGAGAGAGAGAGAGAGAGAGAGAGAGAGAGAGAGAGAGAGAGAGAGAGAGAGAGAGAGAGGTAGGGTGATGAAAGAGGTGGTACAGAAGGGTGGTAGGAGAAGGTCATTCTGACTAGTGGCTTGGGGCGTGGCCAAAACGAGCCCCCGCCCCCCTGCCTGTCTCCTATTGGTGCATTATGCCATGAGGAACTCACACCATGACATCACACAACGTAACACTGAGAGGAGAGCAGCTCACCGTCCGCTGGGGGCCTGGACCCACAGGGGCTAGGGGGGGGGGGGGCCTGGACCCACAGGGGCTAGGGGGGGGGGGGCCTGGACCCACAGGGGCTAGGGGGGGGGGGGGCCTGGACCCACAGGGGCTAGGGGGGGGGGGGGGCCTGGACCCACAGGGGCTAGGGGGGGGGGGGCCTGGACCCACAGGGGCTAGGGGGGGGGGGTACTAGGTGGGGGTGGGTGATGGTGAAGGGCATTGTAGGACATGGGAGAGAAAGAAAGAAGAGAGAGAGAGATTGTGTGTGTGTGTGTGTGTGTGTGTGTGTGTGTGTGTGTGTGTGTGTGTGTGTGTGTGTGTGTGTGTGTGTGTGTGTGTGTGTGTGTGTGTGTGTGTGGTGTGTGTGTGTGTGTGTGTGTGTGTGTGTGTGTGTGTGTGTGTGTGTGTGTGTGTGTGTGTGTGTGTGTGTGTGTGTGTGTGTGTGTGTGTGTGTGTGTGTGTGAGCTCCTGCAGCAGCAGGCCCATCCCTCAGCTTTGGTGCAGAGCTCCGCCCCCCCCCCCCTGCAGCACCGGGCCCCCCCCCCTGCTCCTGCCCCCCCTGCCTCCTGCTCCTCCCCCCCCCCTCCTGCAGCCCCCCCTCCTCCTCCCCCCCCTGCCTCCCCCCCCCTGCTCCTCCCCCCCCCCCCTCCTCCCCCCCCCCCCCCCCCTCTCCTCCCCCCTCCCTCCCCCCCCCCCCCCCCTCCTCCTCCTCCCCCCCCCTCCTCCTCCCCCCCCCTGCTCCTCCCCCCCCTGCTCCTCCCCCCTGGCGGCTGCTCCTGCGTGACAAAAGGTCCCCCAGGAACCACCATCTTTACAAGAGGAGAGAGAAAGAGATCTGATTGGTCATTAAACAGCTCCTTCCTGATGTGTGTGTGTGTGTGGGATGGTTTGACCTCTGGGGGTTATGTCAAACAGGGGTCAGGAGGAGGTCCTTAGGGTGTGTGTGTGGTTGGCTGATCAATATATTGATCTAGATGGTAAGGAGGGGGAGGGGGAGGGGGATTTCACTGCTTGTACACCTCAGCAGAAAATACTGCAGTTAGCCTGCATGCTAACGCAAAGCTAATGCCTCTCAGGTACAGGAGCACTGTGTGTGTGTGTGTGTGTGTGTGTGTGTGTGTGTGTGTGTGTGTGTGTGTGTGTGTGTGTGTGTGGTGTGTGTGTGTGTGTGTGTGTGTGTGTGTGTGTGTGTGTGTGTGTGTGTGTGTGTGTGTGTGTGTGTGTGTGTGTGTGTGTGTGTGTGTGTGTGTGTGTGTGTGTGTGTGTGTGTGTGTGTGTGTGTGTGTGTGTGTGTGTGTGTGTGTGTGTGTGTGCCATGTTCCCGTAGCAGTCCAGTAAAACCTGATTTAAAACAGTAAAAGCAGGGGGCGGTTTCACAGCGTAAAGATTCCACTAGCTAGAGTTAGCTTCCCTCACGTGCTGTCAGCTCAGCGATGGACATGGGGGGGCCAACTTAGTGTTTTAAATTGAGCTTTAGTTTTATTTAACTCTATATTCATTCTCTGGATGGGTCTCAACACAGACTGAGTGTGTGTGTGTGTGTGTGTTATAGTCCTAACTATAAAGGATTGTATTGTAGTCCCCTGACGGCGCCACAGTGAACTGGACCACAGGAGCACAGACCAGCCTTCTGCCTCTGATCCTCTCACATCGCTTCATCTCTCCTCTCATGGCGGTGGGTTTGGGTCGGCCATTACCAGATTACTGCTGATTGAAACAAAAGAGAGAGACAGACAGACAGACAGACAGACAGACAGACAGACAGAGATAGCAACCGAAACACAATGGCTTGATTGCCATGTTTTTTCCCTACTCATCGTTCAGTAAAAGTATTGATAATAATGTGATCTACAGTCCAATCCAATCAGGTAATCAGACATTGTTCTTTATCTGCAGCAGTGTGGTACACACACATCTGATTGTGTGGTGTGTTTGATGAGTTGGAGAGCTGTGTGTGTGTGTGTGTGTGTGTGTGTTGAAGGGTGGGATGATTGAGTAGTGGAGGCAGTTGGCTAATCCAGACTAATAATCAGATCATCTAATCCCAACAGGTGTGTCACAAAATCTTAGATTTAGTGACCGGCCCCTAATGGGCCGGCTAGGAACCGACAGATGGTCCAGTGTCTCTCCAAGGTCACACACACACATACACACACACACACACACACACATAGACCGTTGACCTATCACGAGCAGGCTAGCATTTCACCACTCCATGGAGAGGTGGACGGACTGGAGTCTGCATTCCATCCAGACGCATAAAGTAAAACTACGGGTCCATTCTAGAAGGCCCTGACTGGACGTCCGGGAGCTGTGTGTAGCAGTAGAGTATGAAGTACAGAGACACCACGCAGGTCTGAGGCCTTTAGACGCCTTTCAGCGCTAAGCCACGCCCTGCAGTGATAACGCCGCTACCTGGTCCTGTACCGTGTGTTTCCCTAGCAGGAAGTGTGTCGCCATAGCAACCACTGCCTTGCGGGCAGACCCAGCTGCAGATGTGGTCGATGTGGAAATTGGGCGGGATGTGAAAGAGAGTCGGGTTTCAGTTCCAAACCCCTGAGCTCCCTTCTAAGAGTCCATACGTGTGTGTGTGTGTGTGTGTGTGTGTGTGTGTGTGTGTGTGTGTGTGTGATAAGAGGGAGAGACCAACTGCGATTGTGTGACAAGTCCCAGCATGTTCTGTTTGGGGTTCTCTTGAGGTTTTGCCCCCTGCTTCCCCCGAGCAGCTCCTCTCTGTCCGAGACGTGAAGCACACAGCTACACACCATGCTACACACCATGCTACACGCCATGCTACACACCATGCTACACACCATGCTACACACCATGCTACACACCATGCTACACGCCATGCTACACGCCGTGTCACACATGGTGGTACGAGAACCAGTCTGCCCAGAAGGTGAAGCCTGGCTCACACAGGGCTTAGGATATAAAGAGGTTCTATAGGCTGTGTTCCAACACGCTCACAGGGCAGGAACAGGCTTTAAGACCAGGTGTTTCTGGGGGTTATATTGATATGGTAATATGAGACTAGATATCGTCTTAAAAATTCTGGATTTGGTTATATAGTGATATGACATCTTGAAGTCTTTTCTTTCTGGTTTTAAATGCTGAATACAGTCAAGTGATGTAATGTTCTGAACTTAGCAGACTGTTCATTATATCCACATTACTGATCATTAGTTCAAATCATTGTGTCAATATTTTTTGAAAGCACAGTCACAGTCAACCTCCTCCTTATCGTAACAATATGGATATGGAGGTATTTGGTTAGCCCAGCCCTACCCCCCTCTCTCTCTCGCTCTCTCTCGCTCTCTCTCTCTCTCTCTCTCTCTCTCTCTCTCTCTCTCTGTGCAGACCGGCCTGTAGCCAACACAATGACTCACCTCTGTTCAACTGATGTGGAACTTCTCTTCTCCTTTTACACACACACACACACACACACACACACACACACACACACACCACACACACACACACACACCACACACACACACACACACACACACACACACACACACACACACACACCACACACACACACACACACACACACACACACACACACACACACACCACACACACACACACGTTCATACGAACATGTACAGGCAAACCAACTCACACACACACATTTTCATTTAATTAAGTGTGTCTGCCATTTCATTTAACAGCGGTGAATATGGTGTGAAATTACAGATACATCAATGGTCCCAGATCAGTCATTTATAATTGATGTATCAGATGCCTGTAACCATGGTTACCTGGCCTGCAACACTCCCAAGACCAGGTTGAAAAGGAGCAATTAAAAAGCAGACTTTTAGCATATTATGATTTAAGAAGGGCGGAGTGGTTATAGTTAGCCCATGACTCCATGAAGGAGTTGTCATCAGCAGGGGACCGTGGTCATCCGGAGCTGTCCCACGCCAGCCAGAGAAAGGGGGGGTTCGTCCGTCCGTCTGCAGGCCTGGAGGAGGCTTCTGTAATTCCAGACCTGTGTCTCCCATTTCCTGCCTGAAGAGCCGCAGGCGCCTCTTACATTACCACACAAGACACTCACAGTAGTAGGATCTGCCCCCCCCTCCCTGTCAACACACACACACACACACACACACACACACACACACACACACACACACACACACACACACACACACACACACACACACACACACACACACACACACACACACACACACACACACACACACACACACACACACACACACACACACACAGATGCTTATCCACGTCATACATTTCAAGGCCCCGCTGTAGTCAGACGGGGGTTCTACCAGGAGAACCTACGGTCCTGGAATGTGAGAGTGGATTGTTGATAGCTGATAGGCCATAAGCTCTCTCTCTCATTCTCTCTCTCTTTCTTTATAACACCTTTACACACACACACACACACACACACACACACACACACACACACACACCACACACACACACACACACACACACACACACACACACACACACACACACACACACACACACACACACACACACACACCGTAACCAAATCGGAAAGTGTCAATGTAATCTAACACACACACACACACCACAGAGCAGGCGGGTGAGGTTAATCTCTAAAGTACGCACCCCCTGGCGGGGGAGATAGTGAACCAGCCAACCAAACAGCGCTGCCCAAGGAGGTGGGGGAGACACACTGGTGACACCACTATCTTTCTGACTCACCCCCACTCCCACACACACACACACCATTATTCATATGGAAATAGCCCAGAACCCCAGTCCGCATAGTGCCTCTGGGTGACCTGCATACACCCTCACCTGTCTCCAGGGGGCGTGGCATGAGGGCCCCCACCTGCCCTTACCTGTCTCCAGGGGGGTGTGGCATGAGGGCCCCCACCTGCCCTCACCTGTCTCCAGGGGGCGTGGCATGAGGGCCCCCACCTGCCCTTACCTGTCTCCAGGGGGGTGTGGCATGAGGGCCCCCACCTGCCCTCACCTGTCTCCAGGGGGGTGTGGCATGAGGGCCCCCACCTGCCCTCACCTGTCTCCAGGGGGGTGTGGCATGAGGGCCCCCACCTGCCCTCACCTGTCTCCAGGGGGGTGTGGGATGAGGGCCCTCACCTGTCTCCAGGGGGGTGTGGCATGAGGGCCCCCACCTGCCCTCACCTGTCTCCAGGGGGGTGTGGCATGAGGGCCCCCACCTGCCCTCACCTGTCTCCAGGGGGGTGTGGCATGAGGGAGGATGAACTCTGAAACACACTGGGGGAGAGATGATGGGACATGGTTCCCATGGTTGGAACAGACAAATTCCTGAAGCGTTAATACGCACGTTATAAATGATCATTTAAATAATATTTTAAAATATAACATTTGATTTGTCAAAAGGGATGTACGGAGCTAAAGCAACACGCTACTCCAGTATGACTCAAAGCGCACTGCATCCCGTCACTCCCCGGGCCTGTCGGGTCTTGTGGTAACAAAAACACCTTTTTATTTCACTCTCATCACACTCTCATCACACGCACACGCACACACGTGTGTGCGTGTGCGTGTGCATTTGTGTCAGAATCAGTTGCCCATGATCAATAACCACAAAGTCATTGTAGACTTGGTAGTCAGGGGAGAGCTGTTTATCTTTATTTAGCTCTACAGAAAGAACCTAATCTCATGCAGCCGCAAACTGAAGCATAAAGCCTCCAGGGTTATGCCTATAGTCATGGCTGCTCCACGACTTCAGACCAGCGTTGGCCATGGAGCCTTTTAAACTTTGTTACTTCTCTACAGAAGCCAATAAACTCTCCCTTAACCCCTGACCCTTGACCCTTAACCCCTGACCCTTAACCCCTGACCCCTCCCGGGTTGTTGTTGTGGAGTCATTGCGGCTCCCGGCCCACCGGGACACGTTTAGGATCTCTATCTCCGCTCTGACCTCCGATCGGGACTTTATTGATCAGGCTGTGCGGTCAGGCTCCTGGGGAGAGGGTTCAGCAGGTTCAGGGCTCCCTGGCCGGGTGTAGTTTGACAACGTGACATCGAGACATCTGAACAATGAGACCGACCCCCGCCCCCGCCCCCCGCCCCGCCCCGCCCCCCGCCCCGCCCCCGCCCCCCGCCCCCCGCCCCCGCTCACTCTGCCTGACATCAAAGTGTCACCGACGGATCCATTGAATCGTTAAGAGTAGATCTAATT
The DNA here is from genome assembly GCA_027704905.1 of Muraenolepis orangiensis. NCBI lineage: Eukaryota > Metazoa > Chordata > Actinopteri > Gadiformes > Muraenolepididae > Muraenolepis > Muraenolepis orangiensis. Next base: position 120,933 of record JANIIK010000524.1, on the reverse strand, counting down.
AGAAGGTCTTTGATGACTTCATATCATTTAGAGTGTGTGTGTGTGTGTGTGTGTGTGTGTGTGTGTGTGTGTGTGTGTGTGTGTGTGTGTGTGTGTGTGTGTGTGTGTGTGTGTGTGTGTGTGTGTGTGTGTGTGTGTGTGTGTGTGTGTGTGTGTGTGTGTGTGTGTGTGTGTGTGTGTGTGTGTGTGTGATGTACTGGCCTTGATGGGCGGAACAGACGCCCCGTCTGTTTGTCACGTAGCGGCCGTCAGGGAGGAAGGCGCGTTAAGAGTAGCGGCCGGTGGCCAGCGGGGGTAACAGCCCTCCTGACTCTCTGTGTTCCAGCTAATCAGACCAGGGCAACACATTCCATCTCCGCTACTTTAGATCTGCTCTTTATGCTGATGACGCATGCTTTAAAAGGCCAGGCCTCTGCTTAGATGCTCTTCTGCTCAAGGTCGAAACAAAGACTCACTAGACCCTTCAGAGGCACAGACTAGGGGACACCATGGAAGGCAGAGGAAAGTTAACTTTACATTTACATGCAGCATACGCTCAACCGCCAATGCCTTGCACAAAGCCATGGCAGACGGAGAGAGGGGCGTTTTCCATTCCCAGGCCGAAAGGTTCTGGGATTGGAACCCCAACCCGCTCCTTAACGTCAGACATCTAAAACTCACTGCAAGTCTCTTTGGATAAAAGCGTCTTCTCGATGACTATGATAGCGCTACAGTGACCAGGTCACATGGTCCCACAGCCTCCAGCTCTCGCTGCCCTAGTGCTAGGCGTGTATAAAGCGTGTGTGTGTGTGTGTAGCACGGCCGCTCAGACAGTTACCGCGTTGCCACCACACAGGACAAAGCCAAACGCTCCCCCAAGAAGAATAAGGGGAAGGACATGGACGAGCTGAAGAAGGAAGTACCCATCGTGAGTATAAGCATCACTTCCTGTTTGCTGACTTCCTGTGGCTGACTTAGTGTGACAGAGGAGGAGATTAAGTTTATGAGGTTGATCCCTCCCGACAATCAGATATTTACTTTGTTTAATAGAAGTTTCTTTATATAAAACACATGAATAAAACAAATCATGTTAATAATGTTGCAGTATAATCTTACAAAGTACAGAACAATCAACAGAAATACATGTTTATTCAGTTCATATATAAAGAGAGAGAGAGAGAGAGAGCAGAGAGACTACAATATATATATATAGAGAGAGAGAGAGAGACAGAGAGAGAGAGAGAGAGAGACAGACAGAGAGACTACAATATATATATAGAGAGAGAGACAGAGAGAGAGACAGAGAGAGAGACAGAGCGAGAGAGACACAATATATATAGAGAGAGAGAGACAGAGAGAGAGACAACAATATATATAGAGAGAGAGAGACAGAGAGAGAGACAACAATATATAGAGAGAGAGAGACAGAGAGAGAGAGACAACAATATATATAGAGAGAGAGAGACAGAGAGAGAGAGAGACAACAATATATATAGAGAGAGAGAGACAGAGAGAGAGAGAGACAACAATATATATAGAGAGAGAGAGACAGAGAGAGAGAGAGACAACAATATATATAGAGAGAGAGACAGAGAGAGAGAGAGACAACAATATATATAGAGAGAGAGAGACAGAGACAACAATATATATAGAGAGAGAGAGACAGAGAGAGAGAGACAACAATATATATAGAGAGAGAGAGACAGAGAGAGACAGAGAGACTACAATATATATATAGAGACAGAGAGAGAGACAACAATATATATAGAGAGAGAGAGACAGAGAGCGAGAGAGAGAGAGAGACAACAATATATATAGAGAGAGAGAGACAGAGAGAGAGAGAGAGAGAGAGAGAGAGACAACAATATATATAGAGAGAGAGAGACAGAGAGAGAGAGAGAGACAACAATATATATATATATAGAGAGAGAGAGAGAGAGAGACAGAGAGAGAGAGACAACAATATATATAGAGAGAGAGAGACAGAGAGAGAGAGACAGAGAGACAGACCAAGGGATTTGCATATGCATGAAAAAGGGTTGATGGTTCCTGGTGGTAAGAGTTCCTCCACTGCCCAAGTGCCCCTGAGCAAGCCTCAGGGAGGCCGTCCCTGGCTGCCCTGATACTCAGGTGAAAATGCATGCAGTACTACTTTTATAATTATAATTAATATACTACTTTAATATTTACATCAGTTGGAGGGAGTTGACCGTAGAATTGTCCAATATTTATTTTCTGTTTATGTAAATGAAGTACTGTTATATATTGAAATATATTAAATATTATTATATTGAAAAATATAATACTTTATATTGAAATTTGTCTTTTTTTTAACCATATTGTAGTCGTGCCTGCAGGTCAGTCACTTTGGTTTTGAATGTTCTTTCAGACGGAACACAAGATGTCCATAGAGGAGGTATGCAGGAAATTCCAGACGGACATCGTCCAGGTGAGGTTTATCCTTTATGCTATGCATGTAACTGGCCACTAGGTGGTGGTAGTGCATTTCAAAAGGTTGCGTTATTGCAGCCTGTGGTATCCTTTCTTTATAACAGCATGTAGTGGTTTGGAATGATGCAATAATAGACCTCATTCAAACGACTACCCACTGCACCTCACCCTTACTCCACATTCCCTCCCGCAGTATGAATTTCTAAAATAATACTATAAAAATACTATACACAATAAATATGAACATAAAAATAACAATACAGTGACGGATGATATGTACATGTTTTGAATTGTGCAAAAACATGTTTTGAATTGTGCAAGAATCTTCATAAATAGTCATGGTCCCATATGTGAACTTTCATGTCTCATCCGATACCCTTGGCCCCTCCTCCTATAGGGACTGACCAGTGCCAAGGCGGCTGATTTCCTGATCCGGGACGGTCCCAACGCCCTCACCCCTCCCCCCACCACCCCAGAATGGGTCAAGTTCTGCCGCCAGCTGTTCGGAGGGTTCTCCATCCTGCTGTGGACCGGCGCCATCCTCTGTTTCCTGGCCTACGCCATCCAGGCCGTCACCGAGGACGAGCCTGCAGGAGACAATGTGAGCAGGACACACACACACACACACACGCACACGCACACGCACACACCCGCCCCCACATCATTCCCCCCTCATCATGTATTCACAATCACCACAGCTGGTCCATCTCCACCTCATTAACACATACAGGGTCACCTTGACGACGCCTCGGCCATCTGATCTGTCACACACACGACAACCGACATCCCTCCTCTGCACCACCTCTCTTACTGCCCCTCTCTCTCCCCCCATGTTCCCTCTCTCTCTCTCTCTCTCTCTCTCTCCCCCATGTTCCCTCTGTGTCTCTCTCTCTCTCTCTCTCTCTCTCTCTCTCTCTCTCTCTCTCTCTCTCTCTCTCTCTCTCTCTCTCCCCATGTTCTCTCTCTCTCTCTCTCTCTCTCTCTCTCTCTC
>JANIIK010000524.1:80012-115012 GCA_027704905.1 Muraenolepis orangiensis | reverse complement strand
CATACACACATATTTATATGTTACCATATATTTTCTTCTCGTTTTCGGACTGTATACTAATTTATCCCAACTCAATTGTAAATACTGTTGCAATAACTTTAATACGTTTGTATATACTCAGTTTATGCAGAGTTTATCAAAGATTTTTCTATTTTGTATTTTGCACACTTTCTGTAAGACCACTTTCATCCTGCATGTGTCATTGTGTTTGTGACAAATAAAGTTCTTGAATCTTGAATATTGAGTTAGCATAAGAATATAAACGATGGTGTGTCTGTCAATCAATCAAATCAAGCAATCCAAACGATGGTATCTATGGTCTATATGTCTGTCTATTACAAAGCGCCCTCATATTAAACCCCCCCCCCCCCTCAGGCACCGCCCGCGGTCTGGTCATCTGCACCGGGGACCGCACTGTCATGGGCCGCATCGCCACCCTCACCTCCGGCCTGGAGACGGGCAAGACGCCCATCGCCAAGGAGATCGAGCACTTCATCCATATCATCACAGGCGTGGCGGTCTTCCTGGGCGTGTCCTTCTTCGTCCTGGCTCTGGTCCTGGGCTATAGCTGGCTGGAGGCCGTCATCTTCCTCATCGGCATCATCGTGGCCAACGTCCCTGAGGGCCTACTGGCCACCGTCACCGTGAGCCGGGGGGCACTTAGCTATTTAAAGAACTAAGCTAAACAAAATAAACAGATCCAAAAAATCCATATCAAAATGGTTTATTGATATACATGTTATTCTAGTATTTGATACAAAAAGCCTCCATTTCAAACTTTCAGACTAAATCTACCACTGACCTGGTAGTGCTTTACTGCCAACAACACACTCTGACAGGTGTGTGTGTGTGTGTGTGTGTGTGTGTGTGTGTGTGTGTGTGTGTGTGTGTGTGTGTGTGTGTGTGTGTGTGTGTGTGTGTGTGTGTGTGTGTGTGTGTGTGGTGTGTGTGTGTGTGTGTGTGTGTGTGTGTGTGTGTGTGTGTGTGTGTGTGTGTAAACATGTGTGCATTGTTACCTGTGGTGTGCAGGTGTGTTTGACACTGACTGCCAAGCGCATGGCCAAGAAGAACTGCCTGGTGAAGAACCTGGAGGCGGTGGAGACCCTGGGCTCCACCTCCACCATCTGCTCCGACAAGACGGGCACGCTGACCCAGAACCGCATGACCGTGGCCCACATGTGGTTCGACAACCAGATCCACGAGGCGGACACCACCGAGGACCAGTCTGGTGAGTGGACCTCACCCAGCACCCACCTGGACCTAGCCTCCACTTTCTGGAAACATTCATCAGTTCATGCACTGAGTCTAATCAGTATCAATAACACACACACACAACTAAAGACAGAGGTGGGCTGGGAGCAGAAAGGTTCTGGGTTCGATTCCCAGTCCCTCTATAGACCTCCTCCTCCCTAACTTTTCCTTAAAGACACGTCATCGGAATAGTTCCTCGCAAGTCCAAAGGCTTTATGCACCTGCCGCCATATCTACAAACTACATTCTTTATTTTATTTTATTTTTCTTTCTATTTTGACTTATTGTGAAGGTTCACTCCCTCATACTGCGGGAGTGAACCAGGAGTAAGCCTTCCATCGGACTTAATAGGAAGAATCTTGATTCTTGAGGTCACTTTGAATAAAGTGTGAGCTCCAGGGCCGATGTGTAAAGCATCCCTGTCCCTCCCTTCTTCTCTTCAGGCGCCTCCTTCGACAAGAGCTCAGTGACCTGGGTGTCCCTGGCCCGGGTGGCCGCCCTGTGCAACCGTGCCCAGTTCAAGGGCGGTCAGGACGGCCTGCCCATCCTCAAGAGGGACGTGGCGGGCGACGCCTCCGAGTCCGCTCTGCTCAAGTGCATCGAGCTGTGCTGCGGCAATGTGCGCACCATGAGGGACAAGAACAAGAAGGCGGCTGAGATCCCCTTCAACTCCACCAACAAGTACCAGGTGAGAGACAGCCCCCTGCCGGCCTGGGCCACTCTGACCAACTCATGTTGCGTTCCAACTTGATCTTCCATCAGCCACCAAAGTGCAAAGGAATTCACCAAATTATTCCCTAAATAATTCACGGAAGGGTAAAATTGAATAGAAAATAATCGATTTTCGAATCTATAATTTCTATAATCGATTTTCTATCCTTCTGTGAATAAGTCGGTGGTTATGGTTAGGGTAAGTGGTTATGGTTAGTGGTTATGGTTATGGTTATGGTTAGTGGTTATGGTTATGGTTAGTGGTTATGGTTATGGTTAGTGGTTAGTGGTTATGGTTAGTGGTTATGGTTATGGTTAGTGGTTATGGTTAGTGGTTATGGTTATGGTTAGTGGTTATGGTTAGTGGTTAGTGGTTATGGTAATGGTTAGTGGTAATGGTTATGGTTAGTGGTTATGGTTAGTGGTTATGGTTATGGTTAGTGGTTATGGTTAGTGGTAATGGTTATGGTTATGGTTAGTGGTTATGGTTATGGTTATGGTAATGGTTATGGTAATGGTTATGGTTAGTGGTTATGGTTATGGTTATGGTTAGTGGTTATGGTTATGGTTAGTGGTTATGGTTATGGTTAGTGGTTATGGTTATGGTTAGTGGTTATGGTTATGGTTATGGTTATGGTTAGTGGTTATGGTTAACCCTCCTCTCCTCTCAGCTCTCGATCCACGAGACGGAGGACCCCAACGATAACCGCTACCTGCTGGTGATGAAGGGAGCCCCTGAGAGGATCCTGGATCGCTGCTCCACCATCATGATCCAGGGCAAGGAGCAGCCCATGGATGAGGAGATGAAGGAGTCCTTCCAGAATGCCTACATGGAGCTGGGAGGACTGGGGGAGAGAGTTCTGGGTGAGGGAAGACACCGCCCTTTCCCTTATGTTGGGATGTGTTAAAGTCTCAATGGGCCTTATTTTACCCAGAGGCCATCTTGGCCCTCAGGCCAGGTGGTTTCCAGGTGAGTCACGCCCATAGGGGAGGAGTCTAAAGGGTCACTCCCCCAAACTAAGTATGTAACAATAAGAGAATTTCACAGGAAAAAGGTCAATTCAATCAATAGGCCTATATCACACATCCTGCTTCCGGAGCCGTGAGCAGTGTACTCTTACTTCCGGTAGTTACCCCAGATACGTGACAAACTGTGTCCCCTCCTCTCCTCTCTGTTGTTGTAATGTACCGGCTGCTCAACGTCTAAACACAGACAGCCCTACCTCAGTTTACACCATTTACCCAAAGACAAACTCCTACGCAAGTCTCATGTGAGGCTGATAAGAAGGATGAAGGTCCCTGGTTTCATGTTCTCAGGGGTAGCGCGTATGTCTGCAGTTTGCACTTTGACAAGGAGAGCATATACGCCTCGAAAAGTGGGCGGAATAGGCTAATAATGTTGGGTATGTGTGTGATTAAAAGCACTGGTCCCAAGTAGGGCTGGGCGATACGGACCAAAACCCGGTATTTTTAGGCTGCACCGCGATATATACGATATATATAGATATATACATATCTCTATCTATAGGTATTTTATACAAATTTGGTTTTAACTCAATGCCACAAGTATGTCACAAGCACTTTTATTTTAAGACAACTCATATTCACAAGAATAACAGGCATTCCCTTTTAGAAAATATACAGCTGCACACTACATATTAACACGTAAATGAAAAGGTACATTGAAATAATCAAAATCCATCAAATAAATGGCCTATATTAAATACATCTCTGCTCCTACACAAAATCACCTTCGTTATATGGCGCTATATCCAGATAGAGCCACAAGACACAATGTCGGGGAATTGTATGATTCGGATTTAGACTTCTTCAGTGTAGTGTTCATTCACTAGTTGAACCGCATCGTCTGGACCGACTTGTGGAAGGTTATCAGCGATGTTGTCCAGCGATAACTGTCCTCCATGGTGAATGCCAAGCTGAACGCATTAACCGGAACTTGGGTTACACTGCTTCAGAGATTTTTAACGGGTACTTCCGGCTTTCAAATCTAACGTGATATAGGCCTATTCAATCAAAACACAGTCTGTATCGCCATCTGGTGGCCCTATGGTGCAATTGCGATGGTTTGGCTCAGTGTCAATTCTACTCCCCTTGACCTTTCAATAGAGCTACTCACCTGTATTCTATTATTTGCATAAATGTTTTCATTCTTTTTTTATTTGAATTTTTCTTTTTCTTTGGAGACTTGGTCTAAACCTCAGGCGTCAGATCTTGGTATTCACTCTAAAACATTCATTTCAAGCAGGCAAAAATCAAATCTTCCATTTATTCTGTATTTGTCCCTTTGTCTTCAAGCAACACTTAGTCCCCACACTTAGTGCTCTCTCCTCTGCTCTCTCTCCTCTGCTCTCTCCCAGGTTTCTGCCATGTAATGATGCCAGAGGACCAATACCCCAAGGGCTTCGCCTTCGACACCGAGGACGTGAACTTCTCCACAGACAACCTGTGCTTCGTGGGCCTCATGTCTATGATCGACCCGCCCCGCGCTGCCGTGCCCGACGCTGTTGGCAAATGCAGATCCGCCGGTATCAAGGTGACCTCTGACCCCCTTCACACGCCTCCAAGCTGTTCAGACCGCCCAGTCATTTGGAGTCATTCCATGTCTGTGTGCCTCGTCGTGAAATCCAAGTGTGATCCAGCAATTCATTGGATTCTCATTTGTTTTGTGCTTGTGTCTTTCAGGTCATCATGGTCACCGGCGATCACCCAATCACAGCCAAGGCCATCGCTAAGGGCGTGGGCATCATCTCCGAGGGCAACGAGACGGTGGAGGACATCGCCGCCCGCCTCAACATCCCCGTGGGCCAGGTCAACCCCAGGTGACACACCTGCTACACACCTAACACACACTAACACACAAGATACACACCTAACATACAGCCAGGTCAACCCCAGGTAACACACCTGCTACACACCTAACACACACTAACACACAAGATACACACCTAACATACAGCCAGGTCAACCCCAGGTGACACACCTGCTACACACCTAACACACACTAACACACAAGATACACACCTAACACACACTAACACACCTAACACACACTAACACACAAGATACACACCTGCTACACACTAACACACACTAACACACAAGATACACACCTAACATACAGCCAGGTCAACCCCAGGTGACACACCTGCTACACACCTAACACACACTAACACACAAGATACACACCTAACATACAGCCAGGTCAACCCCAGGTGACACACCTGCTACACACCTAACACACACTAACACACAAGATACACACACTAACACACACTAACACACCTGCTACACACCTAACACACACTAACACACACTAACACACACTAACACACAAGATACACACCTAACATACAGCCAGGTCAACCCCAGGTGAGGCCTCCTGCTGAGAGAACCCAGAGCTCTGATAAGAGGCGGTGAAGTCAGGAGCTAAACGGCAGCATTGCGTGTGTGTTCAGGGACGCCAAGGCGTGTGTGATCCACGGCACAGACCTGAAGGACCTGTCCCAGGATCAGATGGACGACATCCTGAGGAACCACACCGAGATCGTCTTCGCCAGGACCTCGCCCCAGCAGAAGCTCATCATTGTGGAGGGTTGCCAGAGACAGGTCCGCTACGCTAATACGTCATGTGTTCAGTACCATGTGTTCAGAACCATGTGTTCAGTACCATGTGTTCAGAACCATGTGTTCAGAACCATGTGTTCAGTACCATGTGTTCAGAACCATGTGTTCAGTACCATGTGTTCAGTACCATGTGTTCTGAACCAGTTCTGAAGCTCAGGTCAGAGTCCTGTGTTCCCCTCCTGTGGGATGTGCTAAAGAGGCTCTCCTCCCCAGGGTGCCATCGTAGCCGTGACGGGTGATGGCGTGAACGACTCCCCGGCCCTGAAGAAGGCCGACATCGGCGTTGCCATGGGGATCTCCGGCTCTGACGTATCCAAGCAGGCGGCCGACATGATCTTGCTGGACGACAACTTTGCCTCCATCGTCACCGGAGTGGAAGAGGGTGAGCAGCCATGAGAAACCTAACTGTAAAAACAGTCCAATTCTGATCAAATGCAGGTAGAGGAATAGTGTAGTAGGTAATATTTAATTGATTCGATTTGCAGTGCTATGCAGATATCAGGCATCTCAGGCACACAGCTGTGTCTCAACATTGTGTGTACAAAACCAAAAAACTAAAATGCTAACCCACAATACACATGTCATGCCCTGACCCCCCCCTCTCTCTCTCTCTCTCTCTCTCTCTCTCTCTCTCTCTCTCTCTCTCTCTCTCCCCCCCCCACCCCTCTCTCTCTCTCTCTCTCTCTCTCTCTCTCTCTCTCTCTCTCTCTCCCCCCCCACCCCTCTCTCTCTCTCTCTCTCTCTCTCTCTCTCTCTCTCTCTCTCTCTCTCTCTCTCTCTCTCTCTCTCTCTCTCTCTCTCCTCTCTCTCTCTCTCTCTCTCTCTCTCTCTCTCTCTCCTCTCTCTCTCTCTCTCTCTCTCTCTCTCTCTCTCTCTCTCTCTCTCTCTCTCTCTCTCACTCACCAGGTCGCCTGATCTTTGACAACCTGAAGAAGTCCATTGCCTACACCCTGACCAGTAACATCCCTGAGATCACACCCTTCCTCCTCTTCATCATCGTCAACATCCCTCTGCCTCTGGGCACCATCACCATCCTCTGCATCGACCTGGGAACTGACATGGTGAGACACGCCCACACACACACACACACACTCTTAATCACATGCACAAACACCCACTCTTAATCACATGCACACACACACACTCTTAATCACATGCGCGCACACACAAACACGCACACACACACACACACACACACACACACCTGTACCCGTTACACTAATAAACACAAGGCATTAGGTCGACGCCCTACTCATTGCGTCTCTGCCCCCCCCCCCCCCCAGGTACCTGCCATCTCCCTGGCCTACGAGGCGGCTGAGAGCGACATCATGAAGAGGCAGCCCAGGAATCCGGCCCGGGACAAGCTGGTGAACGAGAGGCTGATCAGCATCGCCTACGGGCAGATCGGTGAGGCACCGCCTGAAGACTTCTGCACTCGGTCCTCCTTGTCCTGGTGGATGACACCAATGACGTTTGTGTGTGTGTGTGTGTGTGTCCCAGGTATGATCCAGGCTCTGGGTGGGTTCTTCGCCTACTTTGTGATCCTGGCGGAGAACGGCTTCCTGCCATCCCTGCTGGTCGGCATCAGGCTGAACTGGGACGACCGCTCCCTCAACGACCTGGAGGACAGCTATGGACAGCAATGGGTACGGTTCTAGTGTGTGTGTGTGTGCGTGTGCGTGCGTGCGTGTGTGTGTGTGGTTGTACATGTAGGCTGCGTCTGCCTCTGCGTGACCTGGGCCTCCTCTCCCCAGACGTACGAGCAGAGAAAGATCGTGGAGTTCACCTGCCACACGGCCTTCTTCGTCAGCATCGTGGTCGTCCAGTGGGCCGACGTCATCGTCTGTAAGACCAGGAGGAACTCTGTGTTCCAGCAGGGCATGAGGTGAGCTCACATAGAGGAGAGGGATAGGTTCCTGAGCTCACTGGATCTGACCCCTGCCAGCTCTTAGAAAAACATGGTTCTTTTTGTTAAGTTAAGCACATATGATAGTTAAATGATAGTGTTTTGTGACAGTGTTGATAAGACGTCAGGATGTTTGAAGAAGTCCCATCTTAGCGAGACGTGGACATGACCTGTTCTCTCCCACCAGGAACAAGATCCTCATCTTCGGCCTGTTCGAGGAGACCGCCCTGGCTGCCTTCCTGTCCTACTGCCCGGGCATGGACCTGGCTCTCAGGATGTATCCTCTCAAGTGAGTCCTCTGGAGGCTGCTCACGCCTGGCCTCACGCCTGGCCTCACGCCTGGCCTTACGCCTGGCCTTACGCCTGGCCTTACGTCTGGCCTTACGTCTGGCCTCACGCCTGGCCTTACGCCTGGCCTCACGCCTGGCCTCACGTCTGGCCTCACGCCTGGCCTCACGCCTGGCCTCACGTCTGGCCTCACGTCTGGCCTCACGCCTGGCCTCACGCCTGGCCTCACGTCTGGCCTCACGCCTGGCCTTACGCCTGGCCTCACGCCTGGCCTCACGTCTGGCCTCACGCCTGGCCTCACGCCTGGCCTCACGCCTGGCCTTACGTCTGGCCTCACGCCTGGCCTCACGTCTGGCCTTACGCCTGGCCTCACGCCTGGCCTCACGCCTGGCCTCACGCCTGGCCTCACGCCTGGCCTTAAACATCCTGAGTCTTAGCGGTGTCCCTGCTCTCTGTTCCTCCTCAGACCCAGTTGGTGGTTCTGCGCCTTCCCTTACAGCTTCCTCATCTTCGTCTACGACGAGGTCCGAAAACTCCTCATCCGCAGGAACCCCGGAGGTCTGTACCGCCTCTCAAAGAACCAGTATCATAATCTAATCTAATCTTATCTCATCATTACTGATCAATACGGTCGTTCAAATGAAGATGATGGCTTTATGTTTTTCCCATTTTCTTCCCTCAGGTTGGGTGGAGAGAGAGACCTACTATTGATCCATGGATCAGCTCAACCCCCCTCACTCCCTCCTCCCCCTTAAAGACAACAACCGCTTTCAAGCTATTTTCATCATGACTGCCCCAAAGATTAAAGCCCCTTCACCCCATGGTCCTCTCTGCATGTGTTCTACAGAAACTAGACCCCCAGGCGGCAGCTGCTTATTGCGTGTGTAGATTTGATGAGCTAGGATGAGACGGGAGCGTCAACGCTCCAAAAATATATTTAAAAAAGGGCCATTCAGCTCCTCCTCCCCCGCCCTCCCCCTCCCTCCCCCTCCCTCCCTCCCTCCCTCCCTCCCTCCCTCCCTCCCCCTCCCCATCCCTCCCTCCCTCCCCCTCCCTCCCTCCCTCCTCCTCCTCCTCCCTCCCTCCCTCCCTCTCTCTCTTTCTTTCTCTCTCCCTCCATTCCTTGTTTCTCTTGTTGCATTCTTTGCTCTCAGCCCCTTTGCTTGTCGTCCAGTCACACACACACACAGACACACACACACACACACACACACACACACACACAGACACACACACACACACACACACACACACACACAAACAGACACACACACACACACACACACAGACCTCCACCATCCCCCAGGCTACCGTCTGTCCCATCTCTCAGGGAGGATTCTCTCTCTCTCTCTCTCTCTCTCTCTCTCTCTCTCTCTCTCTCTCTCTCTCTCTCTCTCTTCTTTGCGTCCATCTTGAACTGCTCTTCCTCTGTTTTGTTTTTTTGATTGGTCACAGTGTTGTATTTGGTTTATGTATGTATAGATCTATATATCTATATATAGATCTATACATAGATCTATATATAGATATATATATCTATATATAGATCTATATATAGATCTATATATAGATATATATATATAGATCTATATATCTATACGGGGTAGGAAGGGGGGGGTTGTAATGATATTTCTTTTTAATGTGTTGCTCTGGCAGGAGGGGGGGGGGGTATGTGAGAAGCCCCTCCCTCACCCATTTAGGCATAACAAACCCCCCCCATGGGCTCCTGTACCCTCACCCCCCCTCACCAAACCCCCCCTCACCCCCCCTCACCCCCCCTCACCAAACCCCCCCTCACCCCCCCTCACCAAACCCCCCCTCACCCCCCCTCACCAAACCCCCCCTCACCCCCCCTCACCAAACCCCCCCTCACCAAACCCCCCCTCACCCCCCCTCACCAAACCCCCCCTCACCAAACCCCCCCTCACCCCCCCTCACCCCCCCTCACCAAACCCCCCCTCACCAAACCCCCCCTCACCAAACCCCCCCTCACCAAACCCCCCCTCACCCCCCCTCACCAAACCCCCCTCACCAAACCCCCCCCATGATGACAAATACAACTCAAACCTTTGTGTGTTCTAGGAAACTATAATTCTATACTGAAATGAAACTAAACTATAAAATACAACACATGTTAAACATAAACCGCTTAAGAGGAGGAGTCAGTGGAGGAGATGTGATATATATCTATATCCATATAGATATATATCTATATCTATATCTGTATAGATATAGATATATATATATATTTATATCTGTATAGAGATAGATATATATATCTATATTTATATCTGTATAGAGATAGATATATCTATCTATCTCTATACAGAGATAGATATATATAACTACGCTGAAAGATAAACTCTAATAACATCTGTTGTGTGTTTTTTTACTTTGGTTCAATTGGTTTGTTTTTCCGTTGTTTTTTTTTCAGGGTAAATCATGTAAATTAAAAAAACTTTTAAAATAACGCTAATAATTACAAAAGATAAATAAGGGCAGGGTTTTTTTGGGGTTGTTTTTCAAAGGACTGAGAAGTGAGACGATAAGCGTGGTGATCAGGTGTGACCTGGGCCCCTGGGGGTCTGAGTTCTGGGTGGGTGTGAGGGTGGGAGGGAGGGAGGGAGGAGACTGAAGGAACATCCTGACACCACTATAAGAACATCCTGTGTGAAAGAAAAGTGACACCAATAAAACATCTAGAACATTTAATACAACCAAGCCCTGTCTCCCTGTCTTCATGTCTCCTGTCCGTAACTCACTGCCGTCTGTCTGACTTGTCCTGGTCATCATTACGTCCTTCCTCTAGTTTAATTGTATAATAATATTCGGTCTTCTAAGTCAAACAAATAACTCACATAATTATGAAACTAAAGTGAATTACGTCGAAGCATGAGCATTTCAGACAAAAATCACAACAGTCATTTAGTCTCCACAATTTAAAAGAAATACATAAATGTTGAATACAACGTTTACACTAAACTGACTATTGTGCCGCTCATGTGCGCCATCTAGTGTTGAGGTGAGTGAAGTGCGTTAGCGTATGGGCGCCATATAGAGACTGGCGGTGGACTAGGGTACTGCAGCTCAGAAAGAACCTGAGCCAGGACTACATGCTGGGGGCTTAGGTAATAAACAGACAGCGACTTGCTCTTTAGATAATACATAGATCATATAAAGTGAAAAAATACATATAATCGTTATATTAACAGACCATTTAGATAACGATTAGTTTATTATTGGCAACATTTGCAGTAACTAGCCCTACGTTTCTGATTATTGCATTATTCTTAACGGGGACGGGAAGCCGGCAGGGACACACAAGGGTTCACAGAGTGGCGTTCGAGAGTCACCTTCTGACACCTTCCCCTCCGACACCTTCCCTTCTGACACCTTCCCCACCGACACCTTCCCTTCGGACACCTTCCCTTCTGACCTTCCCTTCCGACACCTTCCCTTCTGACACCTTCCCACACCTTCCCTTCTGACACCTTCCCCACCGACACCTTCCCTTCGGACACCTTCCCTTCTGACACCTTCCCTTCGGACACCTTCCCACACCTTCCCTTCTGACACCTTCCCACACCTTCCCTTCCGACACCTTCCCTTATGACCTTCCCTTCTGACAGCTTCCCTTCTGACCTTCCCTTCCGACACCTTCCCTTATGACCTTCCCTTCCGACCCCTTCCCTTCCCTTCTGACCTTCCCTTCTGACCCCTTCCCTTCTGCGTGAATGAAATGAAAAAATAAATGTGCTTAGACTTTTACTACCTGAGAGAAATTAATTATCTCTCCGTTTTCTTAGACAGTTTAAAACACACACACACCCCCACACACACACGTGTTTTCTCCTTCACCAGCGAGTGAAGGATGTGAGGGTTACAAAATAAATAATATAAAAATAATGTAATAAGTAATAAAATGTCAAACAAGCTGCAAGAATTCCGCTCACTGTGTAAACATGAGGAATATCATTTAATGAGTGAATACAAAGACCTCATGGTTATCATTTATAAAATACTATATTATATATATATATTGCTTTTTAGAGGAGAAAAGGACTGCAGGATACAAAGAGCGGAGAGATGAGAAGGTGTGTTCTTCATTAGACCGTTAGAGGGGCTGTAATAACACTTTATACACATGGCGTCACAAGAAGCATCCACTTTTAAAGCTCATTTCCGTTGGAAAGTTTAAGAATTTTGATTTGGTGGTTTTGATTTGTATTTACAAATATCTTCACAATAACAATGACTAATTTCCAGAAAAATATATAAATGTTAACAGCGAAGCAATCCTGGAAATCAAAGAAAGCTTAAATATTGATGGTGCAAAAAAACAAACCAACATGATTTGGATGTCAATGGGGACATGGAGACCATGGAGGCCGGACGGCCCGTAACAACCCCCAGCCACCAGGAGAGGAGCATCATTAAGACCCGTCTACAGGGGGTCCCGGGCCAAGGTCGGCCGGAGGCTCCTCTACACGGGCTCCATCAGCAGCTCGTCCAGGTCCGATCCCTCCGGGTCGCGGAACACGGCGTGAGAGCCAATCACAAACAGCGTGGCTCCTGAGAAAGGAAGGAGCCGTGAGGTCAGAGGAGGACGAGGACGCCGGCCCACGGAAGCCTCGGCTATTCACCATCAGGAGGCTTTGCTTTCCATGCATTTAACAGAAGATACTTGCCCAGTTATCTGAATTAACAACTCCAATAGGCCTTCAAAATTACATTTATTTAGCTATATTTCCCTCCTGACATTTAGAGTTTTCCACCACTGTGCTTCAGTTCATGGAGAGCATCCAGTCCACGCTGTGAGGTTCCAGTGAGGATCTTCTCATCTCCTTACTGATCATTAGCACACATTATTATGGAATACCATTTATTAGATTTGATTACAAATACTAAACATTGTTTCCCCTGTTTATATTTGTTTAACCCCATAAACAGCAGCAACAAATAATCCCAGACAATAATTATAATAATAATAATAATAATGATGATATTATTATTAATAATATAATACTAATAAACCCGGTCGTTCATCAGAGCGTGACGGCCTACCCAGAATCCAGAAGACGGCAGCGCCGGCACCAGCCAACCAGAACACAGGAAGGGAGATGGCCCCCGCCACAGCCATCTGGTGGGGAACGGTCAGCTCCTTACCTGGAGGGCCACACACCACACCTCATCACCAGGCTACAAGGCCACACCTCATCACCAGGCTACAAGGCTACACCTCATCACCAGGCTACAAGGCTACAGACCACACCTCATCACCAGGCTACAAGGCCACACCTCATCACCAGGCTACAAGGCTACAGACCACACCTCATCACCAGGCTACAAGGCCACAGACCACACCTCATCACCAGGCTACAAGACCACACCTCATCACCAGGCTACAAGGCCACAGACCACACCTCATCACCAGGCTACAAGGCCACACCTCATCACCAGGCTACAAGGCCACACCTCATCACCAGGCTACAAGGCCACAGACCACACCTCATCACCAGGCTACAAGGCCACACCTCATCACCAGGCTACAAGGCCACACCTCATCACCAGGCTACAAGGCCACACCTCATCACCAGGCTACAAGGCCACACCTCATCACCAGGCCACAAGGCTACACCTCATCACCAGGCTACAAGGCCACAGACCACACCTCATCACCAGGCTACACCTCATCACCAGGCTACAAGGCCACACCTCATCACCAGGCTACAAGGCCACAGACCACACCTCATCACCAGGCTACAAGGCCACACCTCATCACCAGGCTACAAGGCCACACCTCATCACCAGGCTACAAGGCTACACCTCATCACCAGGCTACAAGGCCACACCTCATCACCAGGCTACAAGGCCACACCTCATCACCAGGCTACAAGGCGACAGACCACACCTCATCACCAGGCTACAAGGCCACACCTCATCACCAGGCTACAAGGCCACACCTCATCACCAGGCTACAAGGCTATACCTCATCACCAGGCTACAAGGCCACACCTCATCACCAGGCTACAAGGCCACACCTCATCACCAGGCTACAAGGTGGAGGACCACATGTTATCACCAGGTCTCGCACGCACACGCGCACACACACACACACACACACACACACACACACACACACACACACACACACACACACACACACACACACACACACACACACACACACACACACACACACACACACACACACACACACACACACACACACACACACACACACACACAGCTTACCAAGTAAGACCAACTTGGACTCCAGGGACTTGAGGTGGATGATGTAGAAGGCCCCGATGAACACCGCCAACGCGATCAACAGCATGGGAGAGCTGACACTGAGGAAGACAAAAGGGTTTTTAGGGGTATTATATATATCCTTTATAAGGTTTAATAAGAAACTCTGAATACTTAATGTTCTCTGGGTTATGTTTATATAACTTATTAGTAAATAATATCACATTAAGTGTATATATATATTTCAAATGAAACAGGAAGCAGTTCCTATCATTTTGAATGAGTCCCAAGTGCTGGTCCCCCAGGACCCCCCCCCCTGTGGGACTCCCCCCCCCTGTGGGACCCCCCCCCTGGGGGACCGGTTGAAGGCCGGTGGCCTTCATGGAGAAGCCTGTGGTGTTCGGTCCTCAAGTCGCTGCTCACATGCAGTAGAGGATGAGGCCGAGGAAAATGAAGGTGTAGTTGCTGTTGTAGGTGTGGACGTTCTTCACCAGCCTCTGGCACACCTCGCCCAGGTTGTGAGGCTTGGAGAACTTGCGCTGGTCCACAAAGCCGGCCCACGGACGGATGGACTTCCGACGCTTCTCCAGCCACTCCTTCATCAGGCTGACAGAAAGCCCCTTAGGGAGCCAGATCCTGGGGAGACAGAACCACATGAACCGGTTAGTGGAGGCTTCATCCAGAACCACATGAACTGGTTAGTGGAGGCTTCATCCAGAACCACATGAACCGGTTAGTGGAGGCTTCATCCAGAACCACATGAACCGGTTAGTGGAGGCTTCATCCAGAACCACATGAACCGGTTAGTGGAGGCTTCATCCAGAACCACATGAACCGGTTAGTGGAGGCTTCATCCAGAACCACATGAACCGGTTAGTGGAGGCTTCATCCAGAACCACATGAACCGGTTAGTGGAGGCTTCATCCAAACTAAAGAGCTTCATCCAAACTAAAGAGCTTTATCCAAACTAAAGAGCTTTATCCAAACTAAAGAGCTTTATCCCAAACTAAAGAGCTTTATCCCAAACTAAAGAGCTTTATCCCAAACTAAAGAGCTTTATCCAAACTAAAGAGCTTTATCCAAACTAAAGAGCTTTATCCACACTAAAGAGCTTTATCCAAACTAAAGAGCTTTATCCCAAACTAAAGAGCTTTATCCAAACTAAAGAGCATCCAGTGATTGTGTCAAAGTTAACGCATGTGATTAATCTGGAGACTTTAACGCGTACTCTTTTTTAAACTCTAATTAATCATAGTATACACTCAGTGTTTCCAGCGCTCCTGTGAAGGAAGTGAGAGGCAGGCAGTAGGTTAAACCAACAGGATGTGGAGACGCACCAAGGAGGGCTGGGCGGAACATTTCACTTAAAAAATCTTCCAGATGGAAGTTTAGACCAAACTAAAGTTGTGTGTACATTTTGCAACGCTGAGCTGTCTTTCCATCAGAGCACAACAAGTCTTAAGTACCCTCTTCGGGCAAAGCACATTTTTGCTGATATTAGCAAAGATGCTACCACAGCGACGGTATGGAGCCACACTCAAACCACGGGCTGAGTGCAGCGAGGGCAGGTCTGTCAATAAGACAGCTACAACTAGGGTAACAGGGGCTTTTGCAACATGGATTGCCATGGACTGCAGGCCCATCAGTATTGTGGAAGATAAGGGGCTTCAAGACCTTCTACAGATGGCTTCAGCCGACCCAACAAGCTGCCTTCCAGAGGAACTGTTGTCATTCATAAACTGTATGGGAGTGAAAAGGCAACTAAAGCAAAACAGCACAGGCTAAATGTATTGCATTGACTGGAGACCACTGGACATCAGTAAGTAACCACCACTACCTCGGTGTAACAGCACACCTAAATTGATGACAAATGGCATTTGTTCGCTTTAGGTGTTGTTATAACGGAGGAAAGGCATTTTGCAGAACTTTTTGCTACCCATTTTCTTGAAGTTGCAAACGAGTGGGAAAGTGCGCCGCACCTTCAAGCGGCTGAACATCCGTAAGGCGGCCATTCATACACACGTTCAACCACCAACGGCGGAGTCAGCCATCAAGGAGACAGCCAGCCAGCACGTCAGGAGCAGTTAGGGTTCGGGGGTCTTGCTCAAAGACACCGACAGCTTTTACTAGGAGGAGGCGGGGATCGAACCAGCAACCTTCCGGTTGTGAGGCGACCGCGCTACTTCCTGAGCTAAACTGACGCCCCATGGTCCACGCACACCACACACGTGGTGAAAAGGGCCCAACAACGCCTGTATTTCCTCAGGCGTCTGAGGAAAGAGCAGCATGGACAGCATGGGCCCCCGCATCCTGAGAACATTCTATAACGGCACCATCGAGAGTGTTCTTACAGGGTGGATCACCGCCTGGTACGGGAACTGCACCGCACTCGAGCGCAGAGCGCTTCAAAGGGTGGTGCGGACGGCCCAGTATATCACTCCACTCCCTCCTGGATATATACAACCGTGGCCAAGGCCAAACGCATCATAAAAGACATTGCCCACCCCAGCCACAAACTGTATTCACTTTTACCGTCAGGCAGGCGATACCGCAGTGTCAAGTGCCGTACAAATAGGCTTAGAGATAGCTTTCACAGTCAGGCCATCAGGCTGCTGAACAAGGGCGTATAGCATATAACAATGTATATTTTATTACATCGATTTATATATACATATTGCTCTTCTGTGCGGATATATTGCATTTTTACTTTTATATATTTAACTTTATACAGTTTTGTACTTTTTTACTTTTTTAATTCTATTGTTTTTATTTTATCTTACTTTTATAACTGCTGTCTGTCGTCGGGTATTCACATAAGATTTTTACTCACTGCTTTATACTTAATACTGTAAACTGTGAAGTGACAATAAACTTGACTTGAGCCAAGCCTCTCACAGGCAGAAGGAGGAGGAGCCAAGCCTCTCACGGGCAGAAGGAGGAGGAGCCAAGCCTCTCACGGGCAGAAGGAGGAGGAGTCAAGCCTCTCACGGGCAGAAGGAGGAGGAGCCAAGCCTCTCACGGGCAGAAGGAGGAGGAGCCAAGCCTCTCACGGGCAGAAGGAGAAGGAGCCAAGCCTCTCACAGGCAGAAAGAGGAGGAGCCTCATTCAGGACGGACCCACGCGCTACAATGATGAATCGGCTCCAACACAACAAAGATACAATACATGCAACCCTGGCACAGAAGAAGCACGTTAGCCACGCTAACCTCAGCTGTAGGACTTTAGGACTAAACTGAATCAGGAGGACTTGAACAACCGAAAATAAGAGACAACAAAGTCAAAACACTAATGATATGTTTAAAACTGTTCAATGGTTCAATGAGTTTTGCTAAACACTCAAATATCCAGGAACATATAAACAGAAAAGATTCAAGACATTACATAACAATAATCTAATCTAATAAAAAGAGGTCACACTGATCACACTGACAATAAGCTGAGAAGAGACTCACCTGGACAGGACTCCCGCTCCCTGGGGGAGGGGCTCCGGGCCCCCGGACACCTGCTCTCCTTTAGAACCTCCGCTCAGCATCCTCTGGTGACCTGACAGAACCTACCTGACAGAACATTCACGGATTAGATTAGATTTGATTATAATGTATTGTCATTTCACAGCACAAGTACAGTACATCGAAAGGAATTAGTCATCTAACCAGAGTGTAAATGTTACAGTAAGTGCATGGTAATGTATAATGAACTGTGGTTAAATAAGATGTAAAAACAGTCTAAAAACAGGTATAAAATAACTTATAGAGGTATGAGATATGGGCAGAGATATTAACATTCAAGATTTGTATTTTCCATATGCAACCAGTACAGTGGAAAGCTAACTCCCCATCCCCTCATTGGACGTCTACCATGACGTCATGGTATTCATGACGTCATTCTGAGTGTTAGTGAGTCATCTTGGTGACTAAGGGGTTAACAGGATCCAATACACTGATCAATGCTTTGTGTTTTGAAACAACACCACATTCCCTCAACTAAATGTACATGTCAACTAAATGTAAAGATCTAATGAGTTAGTTAGTATAGTTAGTAGTATAGTTATATCTAGCTCTAAATGTAAAGATCTAATGAGTTAGTTAGTATAGTTAGTAGTATAGTTATATCTAGCTCTAAATGTAAAGATCTAATCAGTTAGTTAGTATAGTTAGTAGTATAGTTATATCTAGCTCTAAATGTAAAGATCTAATGAGTTAGTTAGTATAGTTAGTAGTATAGTTATATCTAGCTCTAAATGTAAAGATCTAATGAGTTAGTTAGTATAGTTAGTAGTATAGTTATATCTAGCTCTAAATGTAACGATCTAATGAGTTAGTTAGTATAGTTAGTAGTATAGTTATATCTAGCTCTAAATGTAAAGATCTAATGAGTTAGTTAGTATAGCTATATCTAGTCATAATAATAAGTGTACCTCCACCGCCTTATTACACACCGCACACTATTTATGTTCTACAATAACTAATTGATTGATTGATTAACATCAATATATATATATAGATTGATTAACGTCAATTGATTAACATCAATCAATCCGTTAATGGTTTCCAATTCACACCAAAAAGCAAAGTTTACTCACAACAGAAGTTTAGAAGCTGCTGCTAAGCTGTCGTCCCAACGCGGAAGTGACGTGACCTACTTCCTGTGGACGCGCTCACAGTGAATGTCGCCCCCTGTCGAACGTGAATGGTCAGTTCATGTTATGAACTGAACGGAGGTCAGCTTCACGGTCCCTTCTGTGTTGTGATTCTACAGATACTCGTTCAAGAACTAACCGTAGATCAGTTCGACAAAAACGTCAGGGAGTGCTCTGATTGTTCGGTTATTTGTTACTCGACTGGTAGAAGGTGTCCGACCGAGCAGTGTGTGAATATATATATATATACATATATACATATATACATATATACATATACATATATATATATACATATATATATATATACATATACATATATATACATATATACATATATACATATACATATATATATATATATATATATATATATATATATATATATATATATATATATATATATAGGGTTTTTTCCTACTTACTTTCAAACGAGAGAAATACTTCCCACTTTTAGTGCACTGAAAGGTGTTTATATGATACCATCTGTATGGCTCATCAACTCTCAGTCCAAACCGCTCAGGCTTTAAGGTGCTGGAACTAGTTTGGAAAAGGTTTTATAATGAATTTACTACATGATCGGTTTAACATATAGATAGAACTCACTAGTGGACGCTGGAGTAGCCAGGTGTGTGTGAGAGTTTACCTGGAGGCCCACTAGGGTCTGAGTGTCTGTTCTTTCTCCATCTAACCCTGTCTCTGTCATTAATTTAGTTATATTTTGTTTATACTAGTTTAGTTTAGTTTAGTTTGTTGTTATTTAGTTTTTAGGTATTAGTATATTTTGTGTGCATTTATTCCCCCTGTTTCAACTGTTGCACCTTAATTTCCCTCGGGATAAATAAAGTTATCTTGAATCTGTCTCACCCCGTCTGTCTCGCTTCTTGGTGCTTCTCTTATCGATTGGTGGTATATCTGCCATCCTTCTCTTCATTTCTATTTATTTGACATTCTAAGCTAAATGCAGAACATAATTATTATTTAATTCTAAGTAGCTAATCTAATAATCTAATCTAATCGAGTTACTGTAACAATAGGTTTAATCTCGCAGCTAATCAATGAACCGTTTTTACCTATTAAACCTTGATGCTATCTGTATAGCCTATCTATGTGAAAGATATCGATGACCTGTGAATGGCTCATCTTCAGCCGTATGTTGGAGAGACACGTCAAAGTGTCGCCTGGTTTTAATTATATTTTAGACACAATAAACAAGTTATTATATCTACTTGCCTTATTATCGATAAGCCGCTTGAGGCTTCGGACGCGTTAAGGGTTAATGTGTCGCGTGTGTTTGTTGTCGTTTATCGTGGGCATTGATTGGATGTTTCGCCTGTCGATCAGGGAGGTGGTAATCGATCAACGCGTCGAGAGAGAGAGAGGCTATGGGGCTTAAGGTCGTAGTTTACAGCCAAACAAAGAATAACCAATAAACCAGTTTGTAACTCATGTTCTTTGCTTTGTTTATTTATTACACTATATTCTAATATCCGAATCTCTAATATCTAATAACATTGCTCACACGATAAAGACTCGCGTTGTTACAGATTGCGCTTGTTTTCCTTCGAGTCTTTCTACTATTAGAGGGCCAAGCTTCTAGGGATCTTATTGTTGTTGTTGTTGTTGTTTGTGTTTCCTTTACGGGAGCGTGACGTAACGCGGGGTGTAGTTTGCTCCACTAGTGGTGGGGCGTGTCGGACACGAACGTCCACTTCACTTTTACCTGTGAACACCTTTACCTGTGAACACCTGAACCTGTCGCTCCGTGGAGAACAGGTAAGCTCACCTTGATGTGGATTAGTTGGTTAGCGCCACACGGTTCCATGTGTTTGATCAGTATGGCCACCGTGTGTATTATAATATAAAGATGTTTTAACAGCTGACAGCTGGACGGGTATTCTAGGACATGGAAGTGATGCAACGCCCGAGCCAACGTCTCAGTGACTCGTTCCACTGGGAAGAAACGGATTGTCTGAAGTACTACGAGATGCTCTCCCTTCACGAGGTCTTCCAGATCGTTGGTTCTCAAATGACCATGTGGGACGTGAGGGTGCTTTCGTTTCTGCTGGACGAAACGTTTTGTGGGCCGCACCCCCTGGACCCAGCAGCCTGGACTGTCAATCCCGGCCATGAAGACCCCAGTGACCCGGGCGGGGCCCCCAGTGACCCGGGCGGGGCCCCCAGCGACCCGGGCGGGGCCCCAGACGGGGCCCCCAGCAACCCGGGCATGGACCCGGGCGGGGCCCCTAGCCCTGCGCTGCTCAGGGCGTGGAGGAGGTCCAAACCCCAGGGGGACCAGAGCGCTAAAGCCTCCCAGAGCCCTCAGAGCGGCCTGGGTCTGCTTCTGGTGCTGGAGAGACGAGGCTACCTCAGCGAAGGCAACCTGGAGCCCTTACTGAGGCTACTGAGGTTTCTCACACGCCACGACCTCCTGCCTTTAGTGTCGCGCAGGAAAAGAAAGACGGGTGAGGTCATCAATACATCATGTGATCACTAAGTGTATTAGATGGGGGTCATACAGCCACGTCATGTCTGTTGCGTCATCAATACATCATGTGATCACTAAGTGTATTAGATGGGGGTCATACAGCCACGTCATGTCTGTTACGTCATCAATACATCATGTGATCACTAAGTGTATTAGATGGGGGTCATGTCTGTTACATCAGGCCTGTGTTTCAATCATCATTTATAAAACATAGTCATGGTTGAAATAGGGTTAGGGTATAACTTATCTCTCCTAAGTAAGTTCTAAGCAATTAAAATCTGGCCACCATTTGTGTCCATTTTGGACAACTGAAAGGGGATTCCTGTTAGAGGAAAGTGGCGTTTAAAAGAGTGAGTGTTTTAAAATGGTTTGTCCCGTGTTTCTCTAAGTGTCTCCGGACCGAACGAAGAACCACTCTGCAGCAGAGCACCAAGCGATGGGAGGGAGAGACGCCAGTCAACCCCCGGTGCTCTCTGTGTCAACATCCTCCGGTGAGGACGCATCGGGACTCAATCCTAGACGCTTGGTCTTTTAATAACTTGGGTTATCACTACTTTTTAAAAATACATTTTTATGTCCATTTTTACATTTTATGATATTCTATGATAATTGAAACCTCAAAATCATTGTAGTTCTCCTCTTCACCACTAGGGTGCTGGTCAGTAGGCCTATAGAAACAAAGCATGGGTCCTATTTCAAACTAAAATACAACTGAAAGAAGACGCTACATTTAGATGAGATGGCCGATTTTCTTGTTAACATTCCATCCTGGTCCTTCCAGGTCCTCAGAGGCCTGCTGACCCAGTCCTGAGGAGACGTAAGAGGGGTCACTGTTGGACCGGCAGGACCAAGAGGTCTGACACGCTGGAACCACTGCATCCCCCCTGGTCCGCACGCCAGGTTCACTGTGGTGAGTCCATGGACCCTGGACACTCTCTCTCTCTCTCTCTCTCTCTCTCTCTCTCTCTCTCTCTCTCTCTCTCTCTCTCTCTCTCTCTCTCTCTCTCTCTCTCTCTCTCTCTCCTGTCTGTTTAACTACCATCTCACATCCCTGAGGTCAGATCCATCCAAGTAATCGGCCTTCTACTGTCAATTCAGATTGAGTTTATTCACATGTATGTTTTTAATGCATAAGGAACAGTAAAATGGTTACAAAAAGGACAAAATTACAAGAATTCCAACCAAAAAGAAGGAAAGACAAAATGACATTACAAATGTACAATTTGCAACAATTACAAGAACAAAAAAACAACAAAAACAAACACAAAATTACACAAATCTACATATTTACATAATTGAGAACGGTATAAATATAACATGTAAAGTCATTCCTATGGTTCATATGCCAACCCTGTTATTATACAGGTGTAACAATTCCAGTTTTCTAGCTGTGTTGAGCCTGGGTGATCCAGGTAAGGGAGGAGTGGGAACTACCACTTAACATTGCAGAGACCTGTTCTGACTAGTGGAACAGGTCCTCTTTGGATGACCTTTCACAGCTCAAGCCCTCAAACAACAGCTGTACATGTATTTGAGTACTAGCTGTTAATAAATGAACCAGTGTCGTTTGGCGGTCATACATACATACATAACTCTGTTATATTATGGAGTTGCCAAAATATAACTAGAAAGGTGACGGCAATAACCTTTGGTCCATTTGACCATGTGACCAAAAAAAACTTTCACTGAATTGAAATTAATAGTCTATACTACTGCTATTTGAAGGCTGTTTTGAGGCTGTTTGAAGCAAGGCTGTTGGAATGCTCTCACGGTGCATGGGAGGAGGGCTTTGATGGGCTGGACTGACTTGTCCTCGTTCATTTTCTCTCAGGCCATTTGAATTCCTAATCTCTGAACATGTTTGTTTAACCTGAGGGGGGGGGGTGTCGTCCCTTCAGCCGTTTCCTTCTGGCTCATTCCACCTCTCTCTCTCACCCCCTTCTGAAGAATTACCTTCAGCTGCCGTTGTAAAGAGGCCTGGTCCATAGAGGGCTCTCATCTTCTCCTCCCAGGGTGAGACTCACTGCATGGTCATCACCTCCAGCTGGACAATCGAGGCTTTTAATGAGTCATTGAAATCTGAACAACCCAAAGTACATTTCCTTTCACTCTATTGCCTGCCTTTCTTACGCCTAAACTATTTCTGTACTGTGTGTGTGTGTGTGTGTGTGTGTGTGTGTGTGTGCGTGTGTGCGCGCGTGCGTGCGTGCGGTGGATGAATGCATTGTGTTTTTTCTTCGTATTTTCCTCGGCTAACACTGTTCCAATGGGAATATCTTAGCTGATTATTCATACGTCTGGGGGCGTCAGGACAGCTCAGTCTGTTGGGACCTGGCTTAGGAACCTGAAGGTCACCGGTTCAAGTCCCCTTAACCCCTGGACACTGCCTCAGTGCCCTTGAGCAAGGCACCAGCCCCTCCCCTGCTCCCCTGTAGATCCAACAGCTGATACCCACTGCTCCTCATACCAGGATGGGTTACTGAGAGGAACTCATTCCACTGTGAGGAATAAAGAGGATTCAATCCTCCAGGTCTAGATTAGATTAGATTTAAAATTGTGTGACGATGCCTTTTATATCTACTGATTCCTATTATTAAAAAACCCATATATATAATGACAATTAAAGCATTATTCATCTATCAATACATTTAGATTTCATTTAGAGTTAATTGAGTTATATTTTGTTTATACTAGTTTATACTTTTATGGAGTATGGC
Organism: Muraenolepis orangiensis; assembly: GCA_027704905.1. Taxonomy (NCBI): domain Eukaryota; kingdom Metazoa; phylum Chordata; class Actinopteri; order Gadiformes; family Muraenolepididae; genus Muraenolepis; species Muraenolepis orangiensis. The sequence goes on along the minus strand of JANIIK010000524.1, from coordinate 91,115 downwards.
GCCGTACGAGATGGCTGCCGTGTCGCGAGCTCCCGCACGACGACGCAGTTTTTTGTTATTTATTCTTTTTATCGCAACTATTTTAGTTCAGGAAGTTAGCAGCAAGTTCACTTATAACTTTTGCACACTTCGGGAGATCAGATCGACAGTCGCTCGCTGCCCACCGGAGTTTTTTCATTCTTTCGACTCGGACGTCCCGCCCGAAGTCACAGCTGGATTATCTCCGACCATCTTGGGCACGATTACACACAAGCGTCGCCGGAGGAAGCGAGGGAAGCGAGCCGGCGTGCTAGTCAGGCTGAGACGTCGATCCGATCGCCCCCCACTACCCACCATTCTACTGGCTAATGTACAGTCTCTGGACAATAAGTTAAGCGAACTACAGGCTCGTATTCAATTCCACCGGGAAACTAAGGACAATTGTATCATCTGCCGTAAGGCGGCAGGCCCCGACGACATCCCGGGCCGCGTCCTCAGAGCATGCGCAGACCAGTTGGCAGGAGTCTTTGCAGACATCTTCAACCTCTCCCTGTCCCAGGCTGTTGTCCCCGCGGTCTTCAAGATATCCACCATCGTGCCTGTCCCTAAACAAACCAAGGTAACATGCCTGAATGACTACAGACCTGTGGCCCTCACCTTGATCGTTAGCAAATGCTTCGAGAGGTTGGTCAAGGACTTTATTTGCTCCGTGTTACCTACCACGCTGGACCCATGGCAATTTGCATATCGTCAAAATAGATCCACGGACGACGCAATTGCCATGGCCCTCCACACTGCCCTTTCCCACCTGGAGGGAAAGAACTGTTATGTGCGAATGCTGTTTGTGGACTACAGCTCAGCATTCAACACAATAGTTCCTGCCAAGCTCGACACCAAGCTGAGAGGTCTAGGCGTACCCCCATCCATGTGCAGCTGGATACTGAACCTCCTGTCGGACCGCCGCCAGGTGGTGAGGATGGGCAGCACCACATCAGAGCCACTGACCCTCAACACGGGAGCCCCCCAGGGATGCGTGCTGAGCCCTCTCCTCTACTCCCTCTACACCCACGACTGCATGGCTATGCACAGCTCCAACGTCATCGTCAAGTTTGCTGACGACACGACAGTGATGGGCCTGATCGCCGGCGACGACGAGACAGCCTACAGGGAGGAGGTCGGATCGCTGGAGCAGTGGTGCCAGGAGAACAGCCTCGCCCTCAACGTCAAGAAGACCAAGGAGCTGATCGTGGACTTCAGGAGGCAGAGGGGAGAGCACAGCCCTATCTCCATCGACGGCGTTGCAGTAGAGAGGGTCAGCAGCTTCAAGTTCCTCGGCGTGCACATCTCCGAGGACCTCACATGGTCCACGCACACCACACACGTGGTGAAAAGGGCCCAACAACGCCTGTATTTTCTCAGGCGTCTGAAGAAATTCAGCATGGGCCCCCGCATCCTGAGAACATTCTACAACGGCACCATCGAGAGTGTTCTTACAGGGTGTATCACCGCCTGGTACGGGAACTGCACGGCACTCGAGCGCAGAGCGCTTCAAAGGGTGGTGCGGACGGCCCAGTATATCGTTGGAGGTGAGCTCCCCTCCCTCCTGGACATTTACAACCAGCGGTGCGTGGCCAAGGCCAAACGAATTATAAAAGACATTGCCCACCCCAGCCACGAACTGTACTCACTATTACCGTCAGGCAGGCGATACCGCAGTATCAAGTGTCGTACAAATAGGCTTAGAGATAGCTTTCACAGTCAGGCCATCAGGCTGCTGAACAAAGGGCGTATAACATATAACAATGTATATTTTATTACATTGATTTATATATACATATTGCTCTTTTCTGTGGTGATTTTTTTTTTATAAATTGCATTTTTTATTTTTATTTTATATTCTTTATTCTATTTTTATTCTATTTTTATCTATTTTTATCTTATCTTATTTTATAACTGCTGTCTGTCGTCGGGTATTGCACACAAGATTTTCACATCACTGCTTTATACTAAACTGTAAACTGTGAAGTGACAATAAACTTGACTTGACTTGACTTGACTTGTTTAGTTTAGTTTGTTGTTATTTAGTTTTTAGGTATTAGTATATTTTGTGTGCATTTATTCCCCCTGTGTCAACTGTTGCACCTTAATTTCCCTCGAGATAAATAAAGTTATCTTGAAGTTATAGTTGAATCTTGAATTATTAGACTTCTATCTTCTCACTAGCTTCAGTAGCTTCATGAAGGTCGTCCACCAAGGCCTCACCAACCCACAGGTGGGAGGCTCCCGACTGGTTCTGGTTCTGGTTCTGGTTCTGGTTCTCAGACGATACACAAACCAACCAGAGCCCCAGAGTCACCCATGTTAGACCTACCAGAGGGTTCCTCTGGCTCCCTTCAGGTCCTCCATATTACGTTTTGGAGAATATCTAAAATGGCTGCCAATCAGCCTGGAGGCAGGTGTGTGTGTGTGTGTGTGTGTGTGTGTGTGTGTGTGTGTGTGTGTGTGTGTGTGTGTGTGTGTTACCTGTCAGGATTCATTCCTAAGACCATCTTCAGTGGAGTGTCAATTACCTCCAAACGATACAACTTCAGCGTGTGTTGGACTGTGTGTGTGTGTGTGTTCCACGACGTGTGTGTGTGTGTGTTCCACGACGTGTGTGTGTGTGTGTTCTACTACGTGTGTGTGTGTGTTCTACTACGTGTGTGTGTGTGTTCTACTACGTGTGTGTGTGTGTTCCACGACATGTGTGTGTGTGTGTTCTACTACGTGTGTGTGTGTTCCACGACATGTGTGTTCTACTACGTGTGTGTGTGTTCCACGACATGTGTGTGTGTGTTCTACATGTGTGTGTGTGTGTGTGTGTGTTCTACTACGTGTGTGTGTGTGTTCCACGACATGTGTGTGTGTGTTCTACTACGTGTGTGTGTTCCACGACATGTGTGTGTGTGTGTGTGTTCTACATGTGTGTGTGTGTGTGTTCTACTACGTGTGTGTGTGTGTTCCACGACATGTGTGTGTGTGTGTTCTACATGTGTGTGTGTGTTCTACTACGTGTGTGTGTGTGTTCCACGACATGTGTGTGTTCTACTACGTGTGTGTGTGTGTTCCACGACATGTGTGTGTGTGTGTTCTACATGTGTGTGTGTGTGTGTTCCACTACGTGTGTGTGTGTGTTCCACGACATGTGTGTGTGTTCTACATGTGTGTGTGTTCCACTACATGTGTGTGTTCCACGACATGTGTGTGTGTGTGTTCTACTACATGTGTGTGTGTGTGTGTTCTACTACGTGTGTGTTCTACTACGTGTGTGTGTGTGTGTTCTACTACGTGTGTGTGTGTGTTCTACTACGTGTGTGTGTGTGTGTGTGTTCTACTACGTGTGTGTGTTCTACTACGTGTGTGTGTGTGTTCCACTACATGTGTGTGTGTGTGTGTTCCACTACATGTGTGTGTGTGTGTGTTCCACTACATGTGTGTGTGTGTGTGTTCCACTACATGTGTGTGTGTGTGTTCTACTACATGTGTGTGTTCTACTACGTGTGTGTGTGTGTGTTCTACTACGTGTGTGTGTGTTCCACTACATGTGTGTGTGTGTGTGTTCTACTACGTGTGTGTGTGTGTTCCACTACATGTGTGTGTGTGTTCTACTACGTGTGTGTGTGTGTGTTCCACTACATGTGTGTGTGTGTGTGTTCTACTACGTGTGTGTGTGTGTGTTCTACTACGTGTGTGTGTGTGTTCTACTACGTGGGTGTGTGTGTGTGTTCCACTACATGTGTGTGTGTTCTACTACGTGTGTGTGTGTGTTCTACTACATGTGTGTGTGTGTGTGTTCTACTACGTGTGTGTGTGTTCTACTACGTGTGTGTGTGTGTGTGTTCTACTACGTGTGTGTGTGTGTGTGTGTGTGCGTGTGTGTTCCACTACATGTGTGTGTGTGTGTGTTCTACTACGTGTGTGTGTGTTCTACTACGTGTGTGTGTGTGTTCTACTACGTGTGTGTGTGTGTTCCACTACATGTGTGTGTGTGTGTGTGTGTGTGTGTTCTACTACGTGTGTGTGTGTGTTCCACTACGTGTGTGTGTGTGTGTGTTCTACTACGTGTGTGTGTGTGTGTTCTACTACGTGTGTGTGTGTGTTCTACTACGTGTGTGTGTGTGTTCCACGACGTGTGTGTGTGTGTTCTACGACGTGTGTGTGTGTGTGTGTGTGTTCTACTATGTGTGTGTGTGTGTTCTACTACGTGTGTGTGTGTGTGTTCTACTACGTGTGTGTGTGTGTTCTACTACGTGTGTGTGTGTGTTGTACTACGTGTGTGTGTGTGTGTGTTCTACTACGTGTGTGTGTGTGTTGTACTACGTGTGTGTGTGTGTGTGTTCTACTACGTGTGTGTGTGTGTGTGTTCTACTACGTGTGTGTGTGTGTGTTCTACTACGTGTGGGTGTGTGTGTGTGTTCTACTACGTGTGTGTGTGTGTGTGTGTGTGTGTGTGTTCTACTACGTGTGGGTGTGTGTGTGTGTGTTCTACTACGTGTGGGTGTGTGTGTTCTACTACGTGTGGGTGTGTGTGTGTGTTCTACTACGTGTGTGTGTGTGTGTGTGTGTTCTACTACGTGTGGGTGTGTGTGTGTGTGTTCTACTACGTGTGGGTGTGTGTGTGTGTGTGTGTTCTACTACGTGTGTGTGTGTGTGTTCTACTACGTGTGTGTGTGTGTGTTCTACTACGTGTGTGTGTGTGTTCTACTACGTGTGTGTGTGTGTGTTCTACTACGTGTGTGTGTGTTCTACTACGTGTGTGTGTGTGTGTGTGTTCTACTACGTGTGTGTGTGTGTGTGTGTGTGTGTGTGTGTTCTACTACGTGTGTGTGTGTGTGTGTTCTACTACGTGTGTGTGTGTGTGTGTTCTACTACGTGTGTGTGTGTGTGTGTTCTACTACGTGTGTGTGTGTGTGTTCTACTACGTGTGTGTGTGTGTGTGTGTGTGTGTGTGTGTTCTACTACGTGTGGGTGTGTGTGTGTGTGTGTGTGTTCTACTACGTGTGTGTGTGTGTGTGTGTGTGTGTGTGTGTTCTACTACGTGTGTGTGTGTGTGTGTGTTCTACTACGTGTGTGTGTGTGTGTGTGTTCTACTACGTGTGTGTGTGTGTGTGTTCTACTACGTGTGTGTGTGTGTGTTCTACTACGTGTGTGTGTGTGTGTGTTCTACTACGTGTGTGTGTGTGTGTTCTACTACGTGTGTGTGTGTGTGTGTTCTACTACGTGTGTGTGTGTGTGTGTTCTACTACGTGTGTGTGTGTGTGTTCTACTACGTGTGTGTGTGTGTGTGTGTGTGTTCTACTACGTGTGTGTGTGTGTGTGTGTGTGTGTTCTACTACGTGTGTGTGTGTGTGTTCTACTACGTGTGTGTGTGTGTGTGTTCTACTACGTGTGTGTGTGTGTTCTACTACGTGTGTGTGTGTGTGTTCTACTACGTGTGTGTGTGTGTGTGTGTTCTACTACGTGTGTGTGTGTGTTCTACTACGTGTGTGTGTGTGTTCTACTACGTGTGTGTGTGTGTGTTCTACTACGTGTGTGTGTGTGTGTGTGTGTGTGTGTGTTCTACTACGTGTGTGTGTGTGTGTGTGTTCTACTACGTGTGTGTGTGTGTGTGTGTGTTCTACTACGTGTGGGTGTAGCTTAGCCACTAATGGATGCTTTGCCATGTGTGGAAAATACCAAAAAACATTCCAATGGACAGACCTCCAACCCACTGGGGCTCCTCTCGCTCCTCCTCTCTCTCTTCCTCTCTCTCTTCCTCTCTCTCTTCCTCTCCTCTCTCTCCTCCTCTCTCTCTCCTCTCTCTCTCCTCCTCTCTCTCTCCTCTTCTCGCTCCTCCTCTCGCTCCTCCTCTCTCTCTCCTCTCGCTCCTCCTCTCGCTCCTCCTCTCGCTCTTCCTCTCTCTCCTCCTCTCTCCTCCTCTCTCTTCCTCTCGCTCCTCCTCTCGCTCCTCCTCTCTCTCCTCCTCTCTCTCCTCTCTCTCTCCTCCTCTCGCTCCTCCTCTCGCTCCTCCTCGCTCTCCTCCTCTCGCTCTTCCTCTCTCTCCTCCTCTCTCCTCCTCTCTCTTCCTCTCGCTCCTCTCTCTCTCCTCCTCTCGCTCCTCCTCGCTCTCCTCCTCTCGCTCCTCCTCTCTCTCCTCCTCTCTCTCTTCCTCTCTCTTCCTCTCGCTCCTCCTCTCTCTCTTCCTCTCTTCCTCTCGCTCCTCCTCTCTCTCTTCCTCTCGCTCCTCCTCTCTCTCTTCCTCTCGCTCCTCCTCTCTCTCTTCCTCTCTCTCCTCCTCTCGCTCCTCCTCTCGCTCCTCCTCTCGCTCTTCCTCTCGCTCCTCCTCTCGCTCTTCCTCTCTCTCCTCCTCTCTCTCTTCCTCTCCGTTCTGTTCAGTTGTAAACAGAGCGACCTGTGGATGTGAGGAAGACTCTCTCTCCTCCCCAGACCCTCTGAGGGGAGAAGGAAGAGAAAGAGAAGAGACACAGAGCTGTTGTTTAGAGTCCAGAGGGGAAAACCAGGGTTCTCTCTCTCTCTCTCTCTCTCGGCCAGTCGCTGAGCAGGAACACGGTTCTATAAAGAGTTGGAGTTCCCTGCCTTTAGTGGCTTCTTTGAAATTAGTTCTTAAAACTTTTTGTGTGTTAGATTGTTTTTTATTTTTCCTGGCGGGGTGAGATAAAGAGAGAGGGGAGGGGCTTTGTGTTGTAAGGGGCTGTGGGTGGGGGAGGGGCTAATAACGTTCTGTTTTAAAGTGGATCTCTCAGCTGGGTGAAGCGCTCTGTAACCCCAACCAAATGACGGCTGCTGGTCCTCCTGTCATCAATATATTTATTTATTAGTTTATTTATTGATCTTGTTTTCTGGCGCTTTCTTTACGTCCCATGCTGCAGTAGCGGAGGCCGCTCTGGAGCCTTCAGGACGTCTCTCTCTGGAGCCTTCAGGACGTCTCTCTCTCTGAGCCTTCAGGACGTCTCTCTCTCTGGAGCCTTCAGGACGTCTCTCTCTCTGAGCCTTCAGGACGTCTCTCTCTCTGGAGCCTTCAGGACGTCTCTCTCTCTGAGCCTTCAGGACGTCTCTCTCTCTGGAGCCTTCAGGACGTCTCTCTCTCTGAGCCTTCAGGACGTCTCTCTCTCTGGAGCCTTCAGGACGTCTCTCTCTCTGAGCCTTCAGGACGTCTCTCTCTCTGAGCCTTCAGGACGTCTCTCTCTCTGAGCCTTCAGGACGTCTCTCTCTCTCTGGAGCCTTCAGGACGTCTCTCTCTCTCTGAGCCTTCAGGACGTCTCTCTCTCTCTGGAGCCTTCAGGACGTCTCTCTCTCTCTGGAGCCTTCAGGACGTCTCTCTCTCTCTGAGCCTTCAGGACGTCTCTCTCTCTCTGGAGCCTTCAGGACGTCTCTCTCTCTCTGGAGCCTTCAGGACGTCTCTCTCTCTGGAGCCTTCAGGACGTCTCTCTCTCTCTGGAGCCTTCAGGACGTCTCTCTCTCTCTGAGCCTTCAGGACGTCTCTCTCTCTCTGAGTCTTCAGGATGTCTCTCTCTCTCTGAGCCTTCAGGACGTGTGTGTGTGTGTGTGTGTGTGTGTGTGTGTGTGTGTGTGTGTGTGTGTGTGTGTGTGTGTGTGTGTGTGTGTGTGTGTGTGTGTGTGTGTGTGTGTGTGTGTGTGTGTGTGTGTGTGTGTGTGTGTGTTCCCTTGCCTGTGTAGAAAGGCCAATCCTCTACTTGTCATTCTAGGGACAGAGATGGCCTCCTGGTATCGACACATTCAGTAAGACCTGCTCTGCTCCTGAGAGTCAGTGTGTCTGAGGAAGGGATGAGAGTCAGTGTGTCTGAGGAAGGGATGAGAGTCAGTGTGTCTGAGGAAGGGATGAGAGTCAGTGTGTCTGAGGAAGGGATGAGAGTCAGTGTGTCTGAGGAAGGGATGAGAGTCAGTGTGTCTGAGGAAGGGATGAGAGTCAGTGTGTCTGAGGAAGGGATGAGAGTCAGTGTGTCTGAGGAAGGGATGAGAGTCAGTGTGTCTGAGGAAGGGATGAGAGTCAGTGTGTCTGAGGAAGGGATGATGACATCCTCTTAAGGACTCTGATCATTAGATCCTTGGATCCTTGCTTTATCTTCGGAGGTGACAAACGGCTCGTCTTGATGAAAAGCTTTGAGATGTAAATCTTTGAGTGTATTTGATATTAGCTGGTCCATGCACATGTCCTGTCCTGATATCCACATGAAGGAAACTGATTTCAAACTACCTTCATCTTTTGTTTTGTATTTTTTTTCACAGGCTTCAAGCCAATTATTGATCCTACGATGGATTCTTAAAAGCTTGATTGTTTTTGATATCCAAACTTTTGCGCTCGTCTGTTTGTATGGAAGCTCATTAGAAATCAGCATCTGCTTGCCACTCACAGATCACAGAATCAATCGCCTGATTCCTGATTCCCTGATGCTCTTTCTTCTCCCTCTAAATCTGAACAGATGTTTTCCAAAGAAGCAATCAAACGATTATCTGTTTTGACGAGCAGAAATCCAAATCCTTGCCTTATCGGGATGTCTCACAATTATAACTATTCAGTTTTGTGCAAATAAGTTTTATGGGAAGATAATGGACATATTCCATCAGCACGGCGTTCTGCTTCCTACATGTCAAATGATGTTGAAATGTCTGATATTTAAGAGAAAGCCTCCTGTAGACCAAGGTAAGGCTAAGGTAATGGTAAGGTAAGGTAAGGCTAAGGTAATGGTAAGGTAAGGTAAGGCTAAGGTAATGGTAAGGTAAGGTAAGGCTAAGGTAATGGTAAGGTAAGGTAAGGCTAAGGTAATGGTAAGGTAAGGTAAGGCTAAGGTAATGGTAAGGTAAGGTAAGGCTAAGGTAATGGTAAGGTAAGGTAAGGCTAAGGTAATGGTAAGGTAAGGTAAGGTAAGGTAATGGATTGGCAGTTTGCCGTTTGATACACAAGACATTGAAGTGGAAGGACGGCAGAAGTTTTAGACGATAACAGCAGTTACAAGAAAGCCTCTGAGGCCGTTCCCTGGGTGGCCTGGAGGGCCGGTCCTCAGCTCTAAGGGCTCCTGCTGTCCACTGGGAGCTCCTGCTGTCCACTGGGAGCTCCTGCTGTCCACTGGGAGCTCCTGCTGTCCACTGGGAGCTCCTGCTGTCCACTGGGAGCTCCTGCTGTCCACTGGGAGCTCCTGCTGTCCACTGGGAGCTCCTGCTGTCCACTGGGAGCTCCTGCTGTCCACTGGGAGCTCCTGCTGTCCACTGGGAGCTCCTGGTGTCCACTGGGAGCTCCTGCTGTCCACTGGGAGCTCTTGGATAATGAGACCAGGATCCCAGCAGGGCTGTGCGCAGTACAGGATGTATCTTCTGATCCTTCCTCGCTGGGCTGTTGCATGACCACCGGTTCTGTGACTGTGGATCTCAAAGGGTCATTGTGGTTGGGTCTTGTTAGATCGGTATGACACCTCATAACCCACATCCCTGTTCTCTCTCTGCCTTTCATCAAAGGACTTCTGAGCTTGAGATCCTGAACTAAACTGAATCAAAGAACTGTAACACATAATATTTAAGTGAATATTAATTTCCGTCAATTCTGTCCGATGGACTCCACCTGCTCAGTAGTCTTGGCTCTGTTCTCTCTGCACTCCTCAATTCTCTCAATTCTCCGTCTCAAGCAGAGCATTCAGAGTTCTTCTCCAGTCAGTCAGTCCTCTTCCACCAGAACCCTCCCACCTTCTCATCATAACCCTGCTGTCATTGATGTCATTCATTGATGTCTCTTTCTGACCTATGACCACATCCTCCATCACTGCTCCACCACCTCTCCTTCAATCAAACAACTCCTCACTCTTCCACGGCCCCAATTCTTCTTCTTCTTCTTCTCTTTCCACATCATCTCTTGTCTCTCTCGTCTTATATTTTCCTCCCTGTGTCACCTCTCACCACATCATCAAATTCACTCTTTTCATCCACTCATTTTACTACTCCCCCCCCCCCCCCCCCCCTGATGATGTCCTCCCCCTCCCCCCGGTGAAGTCCCCCCCCTGATGATGTCCTCCCCCTCCCCCTGGTGAAGTCCCCCCCCCCGGTGAAGTACCCCCCCCCCCCTGATGATGTCCTCCCCCCCTCTCTGATGATGTCCTCCCCCCCCCCCCCCAGATGTGCTAATGCGTGTGCGGACCGAGTACCTGGAGCATGAGTCAGCTCTGCGTAGGGGCGTGTCCTCGGAGAAGCCCCACCCTCTGGAGCGGCGCTTCGAGCTGTTTGGCCGCTCGGCGGCGGTGCTGAGGGCCCGTGACATGGGCTCGGTGGGCTGCCACATCACCTTCACCCAGCTGGACAACCTTCAGGCCTTCTGGGCCGACTACCTGAGCGGGGCCCTGCTAGAGGCCATGAAGGAGGTCTTCATCACCGAGGGCATGCGGGCCGCGGCGGCCCCCGAGGGCGTGCGGCTGCTGATCAGCGTGGACCAGGACGACTACGAGGAGGCCTGCAGGCTCCTGGGCGGGGCTCCTAGGAGCCCGCACCACGGCGGTGGGTAAACACCGCGGGGGGGGGGCAGTGTGTCTATAGGCTCATTAGGTCCGCCTTGTAGGGGGCTTATGCTTCAGGCGTGGAAAGAGGAGGGCTCTGCTCTTGTTAAACAAGTTTCTGGTCAATGTAAACCTGTGGAACTGGTTTTGGTCAACAGCAAGATGGGATTCAGACCTTTCCACAGCCAACATGAGCACCTCTGGCTTCAGGGAAGGAGAGAGTAGGGGTTAGTCCACCAGGGAAGGAGAGGGGTAGGGGTTAGTCCATCAGGGAAGGAGAGAGTAGGGGTTAGTCCACCAGGGAAGGAGAGGGGTAAGGGTTAGTCCACCAGCCAGGGAAGGAGAGAGTAGGGGTTAGTCCACCAGGGAAGGAGAGGGGTAGGGGTTAGTCCACCAGCCAGGGAAGGAGAGAGTAGGGGTTAGTCCATCAGGGAAGGAGAGAGTAGGGGTTAGTCCACCAGCCAGGGAAGGAGAGGGTAGGGGTTAGTCCACCAGCCAGGGAAGGAGAGGGTAGGGGTTAGTCCATCAGGGAAGGAGAGAGTAGGGGTTAGTCCACCAGCCAGGGAAGGAGAGGGGTAGGGGTTAGTCC
>JANIIK010000524.1:62512-77512 GCA_027704905.1 Muraenolepis orangiensis | reverse complement strand
TTTCTTTCAGGTTGTGCATCTTAAGACACGAGGCTCGGTGTGAGGGGAGGTCTTCATCTCACAACAACCAATGGACTGTGGACCAGCAGACCTCCAGAGTGGAGACCTGTCAGGTGCCTACAAACGGACCTCATGACTCTAGTCCTAGGTTGCTACAGCAGCTACAGCAGCTACAGCAGCTATAGCAGCTACAGCAGCTATAGCAGCTACAGCAGCTACCTCTGAGAACACCTGACCCATGTCAGGGATATTGGTTATTGATTAAGGGACTTCTTGGGTCGCCATGTTTTGTATTTTTTGGGGGGGGAAACGGCTCTTGAACCAGATTTCCTGATTCTGGACTGAACCGGTTTACACACTAAGCGGGACCACGCAAAATGTCGGCGTGTATATATCGAAAAGGACGAGCCCAGGCCGCGTCTCTCTCTCTCTCTCTCTCTCTCTTCCAATATGAAGGCTTCCAGACAGCTGGAACTAATGCCTGACTTCACTCTGGGAGGGGGCGATAGATGGGGCCCCCGTCACTCTGGGAGGGGGCGATAGATGGGGCCTCCGTCACTCTGGGAGGGGGCGAGCGTGGGGGCCCCCGTCACTCTGGGAGGGGGCGATGGGGCCCCCGTCACTCTGGGAGGGGGCGTTGGGGCCCCCGTCACTCTCTATGAGTCCCTCTTACAGCAAGACTCAGCACACACACTTCTTCACTTTATATTATCTTTGTGTTGTGCTATGGATATATGTGTATATATGTACCAGGGTTTCCGTTAGCCGGTATTTACCGGTTTTTAGCGGGTAAACATAAAAAAACGGTAATTTAAAAACCTGCCGGTCAAAATGTCCGGTAATAATGCTCATACTAAACTTGGATACTGGACATTTGAGTTTTGACAGCTTTATTACTGCCCCTCCCCCACGGAAGGGTGACCGAATGAAGTGACCAATCAGCTGCCGCTTCTCTCATGACTTCAAGCGACGTCACTGAACAGGGGGCGTGGCCAAGCCACGTGCGCTGGCGGCACACACACACACCTGTCGGCAATTGCGTGGCTGATTGCTAATCCCCTCACCTGGGGTATATAGACCCTGGCTTCCCGTTACCCCGGGGTTAGGTTAGGCGTTTTTCATGTACGTCGGACATTCTGGACGGAATCGCCACGCTGATGTCCCGGAGATCCAGAACCAGCCTGTCTCGCGTTACTCTGGTCTATACGAGCTCCCCGGTCATTATAATTACCTGTCCAGTACCTGTCGCTACTCGACCTCCCGGTACCCAGACTCCTCCCCCGTCCCGGACTACTCGCCGGTCTACTACCTGCCGGTACTCCGCGGATCGACCTCCCGGTTCCCAGACCCCTGGACTGTCCCTGATCACTCTCTTGTGTTGTTTGAGTTGTGTGTTTTAAATAAAGCTTTATGTTATAGCTCCACTGTCTTGGTCTGCGTTCTGGGTCCACCGACCAATCCCACTCGTGACACTACAGATGTTACAGGTGTTTGAAATAGCCTCGTTTTTTGCGGCTAACGAGGTTTTGCTCAATCGTTCTTGTTCGTTTTGTTGTTCATTAAATAGTCAAATTTGAGGTCTTTGTCATTCTTTCGTCAATCTAGGGGTACATTATAGTTGTTTGTAATATAGACTGTTTTTGAAACATGAATGAAACATTTGAAACGGTAAGTTTCGAATTTGTCCGGTAAAATAAAATCGGTCCTAGCGGATATATGTACTGTATGGATATATGTATATATATATATATATATATATATGTACTGTATGGATATATGTATATATATATATGTACTGTATGGATATATGTACTGTATGCATATATGTACTGTATGGATATATGTATATATGTACTGTATGGATATATGTATGTACTGTATGGATATATGTACTGTATGCATATATGTACTGTATGGATATATGTATATATGTACTGTATGGATATATGTATATATGTACTGTATGCATATATGTACTGTATGGATATATGTACTGTATGCATATATGTATATATATGTACTGTATGGATATATGTATGTACTGTATGGATATATGTACTGTATGGATATATGTATATATATATGTACTGTATGGATATATGTATATATATATGTACTGTATGGATATATGTACTGTATGGATATATGTATATATATATGTACTGTATGGATATATGTACTGTATGGATATATGTACTGTATGCGTATATGTATATATATGTACTGTATGGATACATGTACTGTATGGATATATGTATATATATATGTACTGTATGGATATATGTATATATATATGTACTGTATGGATATATGTACTGTATGGATATATGTATATATATGTACTGTATGGATATATGTACTGTATGGATATATGTATATATATATGTACTGTATGGATATATGTACTGTATGGATATATGTATGTACTGTATGGATATATGTACTGTATGGATATATATATGTACTGTATGGATATATGTACTGTATGGATATATGTATATATATATGTACTGTATGGATATATGTATGTACTGTATGGATATATGTGATATGTTCGAATAATGGAGAATGAGACGGGAGCGAACGTTGGAGTTGAGTCTACTCCATTTAATGAACACACACAATCAAACAAGATCCGGTCACCACATACATCACATTGCGCATTGATACCGTGCACTGAGTGTAGTGCCAGATGTAACATTTCCCCCCCCCTCACGGAACCTACGGGTTATAGTCAGTTACAAAATCACGCAGGTGCTCCGGCCTGCTGCGTGCCCGAACTGGGCGGGGCTCAGGTGCAACCACAACCACTGGCGGTGGCCCCACGACGTCCGGCTGGGCTAGAGGGGCTGGGGCTGGTGCGGCATCGAACCGTGCGGCCGGCAGAGCTGTAGCAGCAGGCACTGGGCCGGCGGGGGCGTGCACCTTACGCAGGCGGCTAGCATGCCAGCGCGTGCCATCAGCGAGCCTGAACGAAGCCGGGCCAAGCTGTTGGCTGACCTGGACAGGGTCTGACCAAAATGACTGGAGCTTGTTGTCACGGTGAGGTCGTCGGATCCTGACCCAGTCCAAGGCAGCCATGGCAGGTGGCCTAGCACGTCGGGCCCTGTCGAAACGGTTCTTCATCAGACGCTGGCGTGTGGCGACTGTGGCTTGAACCGGATGGGCTGGGGCCTGAGCTGGTGTGGGGCGGAGCCTATCCAGAGGCAGCTGAAGCTCCCGCCCCAGCATGAGGGAGGCTGGGGAGACTCCTGTGGTGGCGTGTCGGGTGGCCCGGTAATGCAGCAGCGTCTGGAGGAGGCTGTTGATGAGCGTGTACCCTTGTGCCAGGTGGGCCCTGATGCCATTTTTTAGTGACTGATTCAGCCGTTCCACCCCCCCGTTTGCCGCTGGGTTGTAGAACGCTGTGCGAATGTGGCGGATCCCTTTCCCCTCCAGATAAGAGGACAGTTCGTGGGAGACCATTTGGGGACCATTGTCGGTTGTGATCCTCTTGGGCAGGCCCCAACGCGCGAACAGGGAGTCAAGAATGTCAACCAACACCTTGGCTGTGACCGAGCCCACGGGTATTACCTCTGGCCACTTAGAGTGCAGGTCGTAGATCACGACAAGGAAACGCTGGTGATGCGGTACCCCGTGTAGCTCGCCGCAGATGTCGAGTTGCAGGTGCTCCCAGGGTTGGGACGGCCAGTCCAACGGCTGCATGGGTGGGGGTGGGCCTGGGGCCCTGGTCTTGCCACTAAGAAGGCAAGCAGTGCAGTCCTTAACCAGGGTCTCGATTTCCCTGTCGATGCCTGGCCACCACACCAAATCACGGCACCGCTGCTTGAGCCTGACTATGCCCAAGTGGCCCTCGTGCGCCATAGTCAGGATACGCGCCCGAAGGGCACTCGGGACCACCGTGCAGAGCCCGCGAGCGATGCAGGTGTCATTCCAGCATGACAGTTCGTCCCTGACCCTGAAGTAGGGAAGCAGCTCATCAGCTACCCTCGTCGGCCAGCCCTGTCTGATGTAGGCCGAGAGTGTAGTGAGGGTGGGGTCGTCAGCTGAGACGTCCTGGAGCTCCTTCAGCGACACTGTCTCCTGAAGAGGTGTGTGGAGGAGCTGGACGAGGTCGTGCTCGGCCTGGTCCCGTTCAGGGGTCGAAGGTGGGTCTGAGGGTGGGTTGGGGATTGAGCGTGACAGCAGGTCAGCCACCACGTTGTCCCGGCCTGGCGTGAACTGTAGGCGAAAGTTGTACTGCTGCAGGCGGTCGGCCCAACGGTGGAGACGGAGTGGTCTGTGGCCGGTGCCTGAAGTGGCCAGGAGGGTGGTGAGGGACTGGTGGTCTGTCCTCAATGTGAATGAGCGTCCATAGAGGTACATGTGCCAGCGTTCACATGCCCAGAGGCACGCTAGGGCTTCCCGCTCCCCCACCGAGTACCTCTGTTCTGTGGGGCTGAGAGCCCGTGAGGCGAAGGCGATCGGCCTCTCGACCCCCTTTTGCAGCTGGGACATCACCGCACCAATGGCCGTGGCGGAGGCGTCGCATGTGACGAGGGTGGGGCTGGCCAGGTCGAAGTACGCTAGGACCGGTGGTGAGGTGAGCTGGGCCTTCAGGAGGCGCACGGCGTCCGAGCAGGCAGGCGTCCAGAGCCAGGGCTCGCCCTGTTTCAGCAGGTGGCGCAGTGGGGTGGTCGTAGCCGAGTACTGTGGCAGGAAGCGGAGGTAGAACGCCGTCATGCCGAGGAAGGAGGCTAACTGAGCAGCTGAGGTGGGCTCCGGGACGCGGTGGATGGCCTCCGTGTTTGAGTAGAGTGGGTATATGCCGTCAGCCGAGAGGTGGAACCCCACGAACTCAACGGCTGGGGCGGCGAAGACACACTTCTCACCGTTGAGTGTGAGGTGGTGTTTGGCCAGTGCACCGAACACGCTGTGGAGACGCTCATCGTGGCTCTCGACGGTGGCCCCGTGAACCACGATGTCGTCAAGGTAGATGGCCACACCCGGGATGCCAGCGAAGATGGAGGCCATGATCTTTTGGAAGCAGCTGGCAGAGCTTAGACCAAAAGCCATGCGTTTGTAACGGAAGACCCCTTTGTGGGTGATAAACGCAGTGAGGTTGCGGCTCTCGGGGTGTAGTGGCACCTGGAGGTAGCCCTGGCGGAGGTCCAGCTTGGAGAACACAGTGGACCCGTATAACTGGGCGGTGAGCTCCTCTGACGTTGGCAAGGGGTATTTGTCGGGAAAGATGGCCTTGTTCACTGCTCTCAAGTCCACGCAGAGTCGCAGCCCCCCAGACTTCTTCTTGGCCACCACGATGTTGGAGATCCAGGGCGACGCATTCACCTGCTCAATGATGTTGCCATCGAGCATGCTCTGTAGCTCAGAGGAGATGTCATCGCGGAGGGCCAGTGGGGAGCGGCGGAGGGGCTGAATGACAGGTCTCACTTGCGGGTCTATCAGGGGCTGGTGGGCGAAAATATCGAGACCCACACCGCTGAACAGTGCAGGCCACTGTTGCTGCCAGGGGCTGGCAACGGTGTGGATCTCAGAGCCAGAGGTGTCTAACAGAGTGAAACCGAGGCTGTTGAAGAGGTCGAGGCCCAGGAGGTTGGTCCCGTGGCGTGCAATATTGAACCTGAAGACTGGCAGTGTCTTCTCTCCGTATTTCACGGGAAGCTGTAGGGAGCCCACAATGTCAATTTTGGAGTTAGCATAGCCACGCAGCGTGGTGGTGGGCGGGCCCAGTGGCTCGTGGGAGAAGAACTGTTGATAAGTCACCCAGTTCAGGAGGGACACCGAAGCACCCGTGTCTAGGAGGAGGGGCAGAGTGACATCACCAACCATCAATGAACATGTTTTAAATGGCACTCGTCCTGAGCTGACATTGTGGATGATCGTGGTAGGTGGTTGGGAGGCTCTAGCTGGGGCAGACCTACAGACTTTGTGGAAGTGATTCAGCCTCCCGCAGTTGGAGCAGGTTTTACCACGGGCAGGACAGGTCTGAGCTCTTGAGTCGTGTGCAGGAGAGCCACAATTCCCACACGGCTGGTGTGGGCGGTCACGTGACTGAGAGGCTAGTTGTACACTCCCCCCGCTGCTGTCTGTACTCACGTGGAGGAGGGGCGTCAGTGAGTCGCGCGCGCGCGCGCCCGTTGCCTCGTCCGCTGCTAGCGAGTTGGAAGAAGCCGACAATGTAGCTGCACATTCGAGAGCAGATTCGACCTGAACGGCTAGGTGTAGAGCTGCTGCTAGTGTCACGTCATCGTTTTCCATCAACAGTCTTTCCCTAATCTTGTCACAGTTCGTGTGCAGTATGAGGTGGTCTCTGATCAGTTCGTCTTGTAACGCGCCAAACTTGCACGAGCTCGCCAAACCTCGTAGATCAGCCACGTACTGTGTCACCGACTCACCCGGCCGCTGGTGCCTCCGTCCGAATATGACGCGGCGGAGGAGAGCACTCTGTGGGGTGGCGAAATGACTCCTCAGTAGGGCCACAGTCTCTGTGTAACCCGCTGCGGGGCCGAGAGTTTCAAACACACGCTGTCCCTCTGCTCCTAGACAGTGCACGTTTCCTCTCCGCGGACACTCTCTCCAAGCCGGCAGCTAGGATATAAGTCTCGAACGAGGAAATCCAGCGGGGCCACGGTATCAGTGGCTCGCCCGGCGTGGCTAGGAAGGGGGAGGGTGGTGGTATCGAACAATCAGCCATTCTCGTCGCCAATGATATGTTCGAATAATGGAGAATGAGACGGGAGCGAACGTTGGAGTTGAGTTATTTAATGAACACACACAATCAAACAAGATCCGGTCACCACATACATCACATTGCGCATTGATACCGTGCACTGAGTGTAGTGCCAGATGTAACAATATGTACTGTATGGATATATGTATGTATGGATATATGTACTGTATGGATATATGTATATATATATATGTACTGTATGGATATATGTACTGTATATATATATGTTTTTGTGTATGTACGTGTGTATGTGCGTGTGTGCCTGCGTGTGTGTGTGCGTTTGTGTGTGTATGTATATGTATATGTATATGTATATGTATGTATATGTATATGTATATGTATGTGTATATGTATATGTGTATGTGTATGCATATGTTTGTGTATATGTATGTGTATGCAGTGTGCGAACTATACCACGGTCTCCGGGGGAGCCGGTATATTTTTTTTTGGGGGGGGGGGGGGGGGGTGGGGGGGTAAATGCTGATCCGTGCATTAATAGCAACAGCACAAACATAGGCCTATTATAAAAAGAAAATCAGTTGCACACGGGGTGGTGCCACAGGTCTACATTTACATGAAACGTCCCGATGGATCATTTACATTTACATTTACATTTAGGGCATTTGGCAGACGCTTTTATCCAAAGCGACTTAGGTCATGGTCATGTCAACAGATTGCCCGAGCATGTATGGGCTACGCAAACTTCAATCAACTTGATAATAAATAATCCACGGACCACCAATGTAACGTTTGACTGTTTAATTAAATCAACTTAAAATGACTCAAAAACAGGCTACATTGTTTCACATGGGCTATAGCCTATTAGGCTGTAGCCCACACAGAGCCGAACACACGCGATAAGAGCAGCCAGCGGCACCAACCATGAACAATATTAATATTAATAATACAGCTATAGCACAACACAACCCTCTCACTGCCTGGAGAGACGCCACGCCACACACACAACACAACGATGCACAGAGCCCTTCTCTCATAAGTAGGAGCTTGTGAGTGAGCGGGTCGTGGGTGGAGCTGCGGGCAGCGTGCAAGCAGGCGACACTTTTTTCATGAATCATAAACTCTAAATATAATTTTATTTCACTTATTTTACACCTTTGAAAAAAAAAACATGCCCAAAATGGAATTTATTTGGTCATCATATCAGTATTTTAGAGAGCTCCCCCCAAATTTCACAAACCATGTTCCCAGGGGAGCTCATGTCAGCACTAGGGGAGCTATAGCTCCCCCTGCTCCCCTCCAGTTCGCACCCTGACTGTATGGATATATGTATGTGTAACTCCCTCTCATGCAATGATGACAGCTATGCGTTCTTTATGATACTGGTAGGATTTATTCAAATCCAGACCGTGAGAACTGTGAAACACACACATGAAATACAATAAATCACAGATCAAACAATAACAACATACATCCATATTATTTCTACTTCGTCTCTTAGTGTCACATGTCTTTACAATATTGTTAACCAAAATTAACTTAACCTACAAAACACATTAAATCCTTCTGCAATAATAATAACAATAAACTCACTTAGCAAACATTTCGTTAGCACTTTAGCTACCTGGCTTGAGCTTACACACAGCTAACAACCACAACACCAAACGTACCTTATTGGCTGCATGCAATAAGAGAGGAAATTATGGAACTTCACTGACTGAACTGATCGACCGAACTGACTGACTGTGACGGAACTTTCTCTTATATAGAGATTTCTACACGCGTGTGCGTCGGCATAAAACGTCCCCGGAACACTGTGCGCTTCAACCATTAGTTCCGCTTTTACTCTACAGCATTTAGGTAGGAACCAAAAACTGGTAGGAACCAAAACTCAAACTGAACACAGAGGCAGTTACAATATGGATATACGTACTGTATATATATATGTACTGTATGCATATATGTATGTAGGAGCCATATCAACCTTTATTTGCCATAAATATTATTTCTCCTTTCTAATTTAATTTCTATTCAATATTATTAAGAGCTGGAATGTGTTCTCTGGTAACTTGGCTGATTCCTGTGTCCAAAACACGCATCTTCTGTTTTTACTTACAACTTACAAACATAACTCCATATACTTAGCTTTGTGCTGCACCAGCAGTACTTAAATGATAAGGAGAGATGATTTGTCAACAACAATAACCAAAAAAAACGTTATAAAATAAATTAAGTACTATATTGTGGAAAAAATAATTATATTTAACTCTTATATTAGTAGAAACCATGGATTAGTTTGTGATTAGTATGTCTCTTTCATTCATTCAGGAGCCTAATGAGCCAGAGCTTGACGATGTTGCTGTGGCCCTCCTTACTGTCATCAGTGACCATGACACAAGTCCAGTTCACTACCAGCCTGTGAAAATCTCTGTCGTCCTCGAGAGTGACATCGTGATCAGCCTCCCCAGATTTGGTGATGCCTTCCTGGTCATGTTTGGACTAATTTATGCACTACACCTCAGCTATCCTAAAGCGCTGACCAACACTTTTGAATTCGTTCAGAAGATTGTACTTGGTCTAGAAGCTGGTAGACTGTCGCCCAGGTTGCAGACACTCAAGAATGACTTGATGATAAATGTGTAGAAAGGATGTGGGGTGAGGTATTATTATTGTGAATCAAACTTTGATTCAGAAGGCCTTCAATAATACCTCACTGAGGTATCCTTCTTTCTATACATTTATCAATAGGCCTACTACACAATGTGCACTGTTCATTTTTTCTATTTTCTATTTTTCTATTTGTTTTTATTTTCTATTTGCCATATTTAACTGTTGTAAAGTTGTTTAATTAGAGTGATTCTATTGTATTTATGTGTACATAAAAATATTTTTTATTAAGTTCAAATAATGTGGTTGTGTACTTATTTTTTTAAGTTCTGTTAACTTATTCCCACGGATAGAAAACTGAAAACTTTAAGTCGTAGTAACTGAAAATAATCAAGTAGCACCTAATCAAAACTTTTGAGTTCTGAAAACTGACAACTTTAAGTCATAGTAACTTAAAATAATCAAGTAGCACCTAATCAAAACTTTTGAGTTCTGAAAACTGACAACTTTAAGTCATAGTAACTTAAATTAGTTAAGTAGCACCTAATCAAAACTTTTGAGTTCTGAGAACTCAAAACTTTTGAGTTCTGTGAACTCAAAAATCTCAAGTTCCCAGTACTCAAAACTTTTGAGTTCACAGAACTCAAAACTTTTGAGTTCTCAGAACTCAAAACTTTTGAGTACTGGGAACTTGAGATTTTTGAGTTGTAAAACTCAAAAATTTTGAGGCAAGTCATTGCCTCAAAAATGTTGAGTTCTGCTAACTTATTCGGTTTTACAGTGTACAGCTTTGCAGCAAAAACATGCTTTGGAAGAGCAACAAGAGGAGCTAGATCACCAGAGAGAAATAATCAGGAAGAAAAGGGAAACTCTAGATATACAAGCTGAATTAACTGCAAGTGCAGCCAAAATACATTACTTTAGAAAAGCAGAAGCTGTTAATGGGAATACATCAGATGCAATGAATACGTACCTGGAAGACAATACTGAAAGGATGTCTAGGTCATTTGTTGACACTATACAGGTGGATACACGACCTAAAGATGGAGTCCATGTACAAGTACCTGTTTTGCACAATGCAGACGAAGTGCGATATTCTGCCCAACCCAGGAGCGCTACTCAACCAAAGTTTGAGCAGAGCATCCCACTGAACCCTTCTACACAGGGCTCTTCACATGTACCAGACAAAGGTCAGGAATCTAACAGTCTTGTAAAAATCCTTGAGAACCAAAACCAGTTGACAAGCCTCCTGGTAAAACAACAAAGGTTGCATTCTTTACCCAAAGGAAATATTACAGTTTTTGATGGAAATATCTTGCAATACAAGTCATTCATCCATTCATTTGAACATATAATTGAAAATAAAACGGACAATAACCAAGATCGATTGCAATTCTTAATCCAATACACAAAAGGGCAAGCTCAGGAGCTCGTCAAAAGTTGCCAGCACATGGATCCCAACAGAGGCTATGGAAAGGCAAGGCAGTTGCTCAAAGAACATTTTGGCAATGAGTATAAGATCTCTTGTGCTTACATAGAGAAGGCCCTCTCCTGGCCAACCATAAGATCGGAGGACTCCAGGGCATTACAGGACTTTGCATTGTACCTTAGAGGTTGCTGCAATGCCATGGAGCAACTTGAATATATGGAAGAGCTGGACACAAGTTCCAACATGAGGAACATTGTTCTGAAGTTGCCATATAAGCTAAGGGAAAAATGGCGCACAAAGGCCTGTGAGATGCAGGAACAGCGCAGCACCAGAATAAGAATGGCTGATCTGGTGTGCTTTATTGAGAGACAAACAAGCATTATATCAGACCCAGTGTTTGGTGACATTCAGGACTCCTCAAGCACTTATAAAGTGAAACCCAAAGCTCCATTAAAGAGCCATGCGAAAGGCAGTTTTGCTACAAATGTAGATGTAAAATTGTCAGAGCAAAGACCTAGAAACACAAATAATTCATGTATTTTCTGTAATGGGAGTCATGTTTTGGATTCATGCTCTCAATTTGATACCAAGGAACACAGGGAAAAGATAATGTTCCTGAAACTAAATGGAATTTGCTTTGGATGCCTGGCAAAGGCTGGACATGTGAGCAAGGATTGCGCAAAGCGTCTAAATTGTTCTACATGCAATAAGCAGCACCCCAGTGTTTTACACATCAGAGCTAAAGAAGCAACAGCACATACAATAGAAACGCCAGTGAGTAGTATGCAGGTATCACTCGATGCTGGTGGGCATTCTGGGGCCGGTAATGCACAGAGATACCCAAAATGCATGTTGTCTATTGTGCCAGTACAGGTTAAAAGCTCAAAAGGTAGCAAGATAATTAACACATATGCCTTTTTAGACCCTGGCAGCTCTGCTACGTTTTGCACAGAAAATCTTATGAACAAGCTTAACATGACAGGAAAAAGGACTAACATTCTGCTGAGAACTATAAATCAAGAAAAATCTGTGAATACTTACATGGTCAATGGATTGGAGGTTAGTGAATTGAACGAAAACAATTTCATTACACTTCCAAAGGTGTACACCCAAAAAAGTATGCCTGTGGACACCAACAGTATTCTTAAGGAGGAAGAACTGTCTAGATGGCCTTACCTGCATGAGGTTCACATCCCAACACTCAAAGCTGATGTGGAGCTTTTGATTGGAAACAATGCTCCTAAAGCTATAGAACCATGGAAAGTCATTAACAGTCGTGGAAATGGGCCATATGCAGTGAAAACCCTATTGGGGTGGGTAATCAATGGTCCTCTGGAAAGCAGTGGAATTACAGACAGTCACGTTACTGTAAATAGAATATCCATTGCGAAGCTGGAAGATTTGCTAGTACAGCAGTACAACCACGATTTCAATGAGAAATTGGATGACAAACTAGAGATGTCAGTGGAAGATAAAAGGTTTATCAAAACTTCAGAGCAGTCAATCAAGCTGCAAGATGGACATTACAGCCTGGACTTACCTTTCAAGAGTGAAATCCCAGTTATGCCCAACAACTATCAGGTTGCAGAACAGCGTCTAATAGGCCTGAAAAATAAGTTCAAAAGAAATGAAGTTTACAGAAGTGAGTATACAGAATTCCTGGAAGAGGTGATAAACCAAGGACATGCAGAGGTTGTACCTCAAGATGAAATAAAAGGAACACATGGAAAGGTATGGTACATTCCACACCATGGTGTTTTTCATCCAAAGAAAGGTACCATTAGGGTGGTTTTTGATTGTGGCGCAACTTTCCATGGAACATCCTTGAATGCTGAACTCCTACAAGGCCCAGATCTGACAAGCACTCTTTTTGGTGTCCTCACTAGATTCAGACAAAAGCCTGTAGCCTTGATGGCAGACATAAAATCAATGTTTCATCAAGTCAGTTTCAAAGTCTAACGTTGACTTCCTACGCTTTTTGTGGTAGCCTAAAGGTGACGTATCCATGCTTCCTGTTGAGCATCGCATGGCCGTGCATCTGTTTGGAGCAGTGTCATCTCCAAGCTGTGCAAATTTTGCACTGAGACAAACTGCTAAAGACAATAGGAACTGTTTTAGTCCAGAGGTGCTGAGTACTGTTGAAAACAACTTTTATGTTGATGTTGATGCTTAAAATCTCTTGAAACTGAACAGGAAGCAGTGGACCTTGTAAAATATCTTTCATGTCTTTGCCACAAGGGAGGATTCCACCTAACCAAATGGGTGAGTAACAGTCGTGCTGTGCTTTCACATATCCCAAAGAAAGATAGAGCCACTGAGATGAAGGAGCTGGATTTGGACAGGGATCAACTACCCACAGAGAGAGCTCTAGGACTATTATGGTGTGTAGAAAGTGACGAAAGTGATGTTCAAATTTAACATTTCTGTCAAAGATAAACCCCACACCAGAAGAAACCTTCTGTCAATAGTTAGTTCCATTTATGACCCTCTTGGTTTCTTGTCTCCTCTAACTCTACCTGCTAAGTTGCTCCTCCAGGATCTTTGCAGAAGCAAATGTAGCTGGGACGGTGAAGTACCACAGGCTGCATCAGAAAAGTGGAGAACATGGGTGTCCGGTCTTGACAAACTGGAGCACTTTAGAGTTGCACGCTGTGTGAAGCCAAATGGAGTTGGAACACCCACACAGGATGAACTGCATCACTTCTCAGATGCAAGTGAACATGCATATGGTACAGTAAGCTATCTCCGACTGACAGCAGGAAAACGTACTGTGCATTTAGCTTTTATGCTTGGCAAAGCCAGAGTGGCACCGTTAAAGCATATTACGATACCACGCATGGAACTTGTGGCAGCTGTGTTGGCGGTCAGAGTTGATCAAATGCTAAGAAAAGAATTGGAGATAAAGCTCAACACTTCAACGTTCTGGACAGACAGCCAGTCTGTGTTCAAATACATTGCAAATGAGAATGCAAGATTCCGCACATTCGTGGCACACAGGATCTCTGTTATAAGAGAGAATACAGATGTGGCACAATGGAAATATATTGGAACAAAGCTGAATCCAGCTGATAAAGCATCCAGAGGAATGAATGCAGGCACCTTTGTGATGTGTAATGAGTGGATCCATGGACCAGAGTTCTTGTGGAAGTTAGAGGAATGGCCAGAGAAACTTATTGAACCCTTGTCACTGTCCCAGGATGATCTAGAGGTCAAAAAGAGCACAGTAGTATACACTACTATTGTCAAAACAAAGGAAAATCCCACATGCCAATTGCTTAATTACTTTTCGAGTTGGGACAAGTTAAAGAGGGCTGTCGCGTGGTACTTGAGATTTAAAGACATTCTGCTAGCACTTAGTGCAAAGAGAAGAGAGAGCCAATCTAATTTCAACACACAGACAAGGAGCCATGGCAAGATGCTAGATGGCCAGATGAAGGCATTCAAAACCAAACTTGGCGGACAAGGCATTTCATTGGATGACCTGTTGAGGGCTGAGAAAGCAATCATTGTTGTTTATCAACACCAAAAATATCCAGAGGAAATGGCAAAGCTTGGAAATACCACATCTGCTTGTAAAGGTTGGACTAAAAGGAGCACCATCTACAGGTTGGACCCTGTACTGGAGGACGGAGTACTGAGAGTAGGAGGAAGGCTGAGCAAAGCAGCAATGCCTGAGGAGGCCAAGCGTCCAGTGATATTACCAAAAGACACTGTCATATCTCCACACTCATTCTTCGCCATATACATGAACAGCTTGGACATGCCGGAAGAAATCATGTACTCTCAGCTCAGGAAAAGGTTTTGGATCATTAATGCCAACTCTGCCACTCGCAAAGTTATATCTAGATGTGTAGTGTGCAGGCGTGTTAGAGGTAAGATAGGAGAACAAAAGATGGCAGACCTACCAAAAGAGAGACTTGTAGCTGATCTCCCACCTTTCAGCAATGTAGGGGTAGACTATTTTGGACCGTTTGAGACCAAAAGAGGAAGAAGCCTAGTCAAACGGTATGGTGTCGTATTTACTTGCATGTCAAGTAGAGCACTGCATCTTGAGATAGCTCACTCATTAGATACAGACTCATGCATTAATGCTCTAAGACGGTTTGTATGTAGGAGAGGTCATGTCATGCATATTCGCTCTGATAATGGTACCAACCTGGTAGGAGCTAAAAGAGAACTGCAAGCTGCAGCTGCTTCAGAAAGGCATCCAATGGAGTTTTAATCCGCCAGCAGCCTCACATCATGGTGGGGTGTGGGAACGATTAATTCGTATGGT
>JANIIK010000524.1:27512-57512 GCA_027704905.1 Muraenolepis orangiensis | reverse complement strand
CCGTGGTGGGAGCCAGTGGGTGGGTTGAATGTCCACTGGATTCCCTCATCGAGCAGTGCATGTTGGATCTTGCTGTGGTCCAGGTTGGAAAGCGCCTCCCGCAACTCCCGCTCAGCTCCGACAAAATTGGTTCTGTTGTCTGATACCATCTCTTTAACTTGACCTCTTCTGCAGATGAACCGCCGCAGTGCTGATATGCAGGAGTCAGTATCCAAGGAGTATGCCATTTCGAGATGAACGGCACGGCTCACCAGGCACGTAAAGAGTACGCCGTACCTTTTGACCAGGCTCCTCCCTCTCTTCACCTCTATAGGCCCGAAATAATCTGTTCCCACATGCGTGAATGCTGGCAAGTCTGGAGAAATGCGATTCCTTGGTAGGTCGGCCATCTTCTGCTCTTTCACTGTGGCGTTAAATCGTCGACACAGAACGCAGTCATTGACGATCTTCCTGGCAGCAGAGTTGGCTCGCATTATCCAGTACTTCTGGCGAAGCCTTGAAAGCATGTGGTTTCTTCCAGAATGACCTACAACCATATGTATATGGCTCAGTAGAAGATGGGACAAATGGCTGGTTTTAGGAAGGATAGCCGGATGCTTGGATTCCTCTGGCATCGCCATTCTACTGACTCTTCCTCCAACTCTCAGCACGCCGTTCAGTAGCATTGGGTCCAGTCTGTAAAGGGTGCTCCTTTTATTTACAGTATTCTCTTTCTTCAGCGCAGATATTTCATCCTGGAAATGCTGCTGCTGTACGTAGCATACATGTGTCTCCTCAGCATGTGCAAGATCTTCAACTGAGAGACTCTGAGCTCCTAGCTGAGCTCTTGTCTTGTTCATCTGGTCATCCAGATGGTCTTGTGGTTTCTGGTCTGGATTCTTTGTGCAGGTTGCAGCCTGCAGCTCCTTTCTTTTGAGGCTTAGATTCTGAAGTGTTTCTTTGAACTTCAAGATCCATGCTGTAGCCTTCTTCAACTTATCCCATGATGAGAAGTGCTTGATAAGCTTGGCAATGGGATCACTGTCATGATCCATCACGGCTGTACTGAACGTGATAGTGCTCTTCTTAACTTCTGGGTCGTCCTCACAGAGGGGAGGCAGCTCCTCTGGGGACTTTGGCCAGTCTTTCTCAGGCCTCGGTAGGAAGTCTGGGCCGTTCAACCATCGACTGGATTTGAGGAAAGAATCCATGGTCAGGCCTCGTGACGCGTCGTCTGCAGGGTTGACTGCTGTATTTACATAGCGCCACTGTGATCGGTCAGACAGTCGGATGGTCGAAATCCGGTTTGCAACGTATGTCTGGAATCGGCTGGTTGTGTTGTTGAGGTACTTGAGGACAGACGTGCTATCTGTCCAAAAGACAGATTCCAGAAGTTCCACTTCCAGTTCCTCTTTCAGCATTTTATCAATGCGGACTGCGACCACTGCTGCCGCCAGCTCCATTCTGGGTATGGTCATCTGCTTCAGTGGGGCTACCCGTGCTTCAGTGGGGCTACCCGTGCTTCAGTGGGCTACCGTGCTCAGTGGGGCTACCCGTGCTTCAGTGGGGCTACCCGTGCTTCAGTGGGGCTACCCGTGCTTCAGTGGGGCTACCCGTGCTTTGCCCATGACAAAGACAATATGGACGTCACCTTCGAGGTTGGTCAGTCGCAGGTAGCTAGCTGTACCATACCCGTGTTCGCTGGCATCACTGTAGTGATGTAGTTGTGCAGTGTGTGGTTTTCCAAAATTACTGGGTTTAAGGCAACGGCTGATGTGGAGGTTTGACAGCTTGCTTAGATCCTCCAACCATCTCTGCCATGACCGAGCGTGGGCCTCTGGGATCTTGTCATCCCATCCACAATTCATCTTGCAAAGATCTTGCATGATCCTCTTCGCTGGGAGAACCAGTGGGGCGAGGAATCCCATGGGGTCGTAAACTGAATTTGTCACAGACAGAATACCCCTCCTGGTTAAGGGTTGTTGCTTTGTAGCAGTCTTGAAGGAGAAGGTGTCGGTTTCCACATGCCACTGGATTCCGAGGGCTCGTTCCACCGGTAGTTCTTCTCGGTCGAGATCGAGCTTCTTCACTTCCTTGGCTTTATCTTCGTCTGGAATGGCAGACAGAACAGCACGGCTGTTACTGATCCACTTCGTAAGTCTGAACCCACCAGTAGAACAGACGGCTCTGAGATCTTGAGTTAGGGAGATGGCTTGCTCGTCATTCGGAACCGACTTGAGGCAGTCGTCAACGTAGAAGTTCCGACGGATGGTGCGTAGGACGTCATCACTAGCCTTACCCTCATTGTCATCCGCTGTTATCTTGAGTGCATAGTTCGCACAGCTGGGTGACGAGACCGCTCCGAATAGATGGACCGTCATCCTGTATTCAGCTAATGGCTGGCTGAAGTCGTTGTTGGGCCACCACAAGAAGCGCAGGAAATCAACGTCTTGCTTCGTTACTTGGACTTGATGGAACATGCCTTCAATGTCTGCCATGACGGCTACTGGTTCCTGGCGGAATCGAAGGATGACGCCCAGTAATGTGTTCGTGAGATCGGTACCTTGTAGCAACTCATTATTGAGAGATGTCCCATGGAATAATGCAGCGCAGTCGAATACCACGCGAATTTTCCCTTTTTTCTTGTGGTACACACCGTGGTGAGGTATGTACCACACCTTTCCATCTTCTCTGTGCAGCTGTCCTTCTGGCACCCGCTCGGCGTGCCCCTTATCAAGGATGTCACTCATGAACCCTTTATAATCAGCAAAGTATGCCTCGTCCCTCCTGAATCTCTTAATGAGGTTCGTGGCTCGCTGCTCTGCCATCCTTCTATTATTTGGCAGATTCACGTCCTCTTTGCGAAATGGCAATTGTAGTTGGTAGTGACCATCCTTCAACGTAATGGACTTAGCTGCAATGTCCAGGAATTGCTTGTCCTCTGCAGACGGCTCGGCCTTCTCATCGTAGCCTCGCTCTGGGAAGTCTTGGTTGTACTGTTTGATGAGAAGTTCTTCCAGGTTCGCTATGGTGACTCGGTTTGACGTTGTACGTGGTCGACCCTGCTTGTCAATGGGCAGGCTGCCGCTCAGGGGACCATTAACCACCCATCCGAGACAGGTTCTCACTGCGTAGGGCCCGTTTCCTTTGCTGTTAATTATTTCCCATGGCTCCATGGCTTTGACAGCATTAATCCCGATCAACAGTCCAACTTCCTCCTCAATAGTAGTCAGAGGTACATCTTTCAGATATGGCCATTCTTTTAGACCCTCTTGTGTTGGTATGTTTTCTTGGGAGACTGGTATAGCGAGCTGTGTGTACACTTCAGGGAGAGCAAAGAAGTTATTGCTTTCCAAATCACTCACTTCCAGCCCATCCAATCTGTAACTGCTCACAGGCCGTTCCTGGCCCATTGTCCTGAGCAGTATCTCTGTTTTCTGGCCTCTGGCATCCAGCTTCTTCATCAGGTTCTCGGTACAGAAGGTAGCAGAGCTTCCATGATCCAGGAACGCGTATGTTCTGATTACTTTGCTTCCTTTAGCCATCTTAACCTGGATAGGCAGAATGGCTAGAGCACATTCCTTTCCCCTGGCCCCGGTAAGCCCGCAAGCCTGCAGTGAGACCAGGGCGCTGGAAACTTCCTCACTTTTAGCTGTAGCTGTGGTGGTGCTCTCTTCCTTCCTGGGATTGTCTGTTCTATTTATGTGCAGGAGAGTTGGATGTTTAAGCTGACAAGAGCGACAAGTCAGGCGATTCCTACACAACTTGCTCATGTGTCCTCTGTTTAGACATGCAAAGCAGATTCCCTTTGTCCTGAGAAATTCAATCTTCTCCTTATGAGGCTTCAGCATCATCTTCTTACAGCACTCCATGGCGTGTTCTCCAGTACAAAATAAGCATGGCTTACAAAATGCATTTGAACTGACTTTGCAGTCTGACTTGTTTTGCTTCTCCATTTCCACTGGTGTCAATGAAGTAGCAAAACTGCTCCTGCCTTTGCTTCCGGATGACTTGGATTGATGCTGGGGGTTACCCAGCCTTGCTTTAAGGCCTTGTACTTTTGGAGTAGACTCTTGAATATTCCCAAATACTGGGTCTAGAACAACTCTCACTTGCCGTTCCACAAAGTCAACCAGGTTTGTGAATCTTGCTCTTTGCAGGGTTCGTTCATAATGGCTGCATGCTACAGATCTCCATGCATCTCTGAGCCTGTAGGGTAACTTAGAAATTACCGTTCTCATGTTGGATGGATTGTCCAGTTCATGCATGTACTGTAGGGCCTGCATAGCGTTGCAGCACACACGGAGGAATAATGAATACGCCTGTAATGCTGCCCCATCCTCAGGTTTGATAGCAGCCCAATCCAGTGCCTTCTGGATATAGGCGCTTGTGATTTTTATTTTATCACCGAAGTGCAGTTCCAGCAGTCGCCTTGCCTCAGCATATCCTCTTGCAGGATCCATGTGCTGGCAGCTGCGTACCAGCTCTCTTGGTTGGCCAGTGGTATATTGCTCCAGATAATATAATCTGTCCCTACTGATGTCCGTGTTGGAATCGATACCATGTTCAAAAGCACTTATGAACGATTGATATTCCATTGGGTCTCCTCCAAATGTTGTGATTTCCCTGGCGGGTAGCAATGACAGCTTTTGTTGGTGCACAAGAAGTTCTGTCATTTGACTCTGCCTGTGCATGACAGTAGCTAATGCATTCTGGTTACTTTGGTGATCGTGCCCTGATGGTGCACCTGGTTGAATACCTCCCCCTAGTGGACCAACTGGGACATGGGTAACATGTGATGGCCTGGGCAGATATGGACCTGCCTGTGACAGGGGTTGACTGTATTTAGTTTGCATGGAGTAGTCAGGTGGCATCCTTGACCTAGCTCCTAGCTGGGGGGCCTGTTGTGTGTCATCGTCAGGCGGGGGTTGATCTTGTCCTCTTTGCGTTTGGTCATAATACTCATTCATGGCATCTGTAGGAGTCTTTGCCTGGGATTCACATGATTTGACCTCAGCCTGGGATTCCTTTATTTTGTCGTATTTATCAAGGACTTTCAGTTTAGCATCAGATTCAGCAAATGCCATTTGCATTTCAAGTTGTTCCTTTTTTGCATGCAGATCCTTTGTCATCTTTTTCAGTCTTTCCTCTTCTTCCTCTAACTTCCACTTTTCCTTCATGGCTGCTGATTTTGCAGTGAGAGCAGCCCGCTCCGTTTCCAGTGTTATACGCTGAGCAGAGGTTCTTGATTTTGTGGTTTTAGATGTGCTGCTGATGCTGTCCTCAGGTCGGACTTGATCCTGTTCTTTATAATCAGGTTTTATTCTGTTTCGAACATCATCCATAAATGAATTGAATTGATGAACCTTTGGTTTATACCAGTCGTGTTCATCACCCTCTTTTTCATCCTCATATAGTAGTGCTTGAACAGATTGGTGCATTTTCTCGAATTCATTCATTAAAACATCAAAGGCTTGCAATTGTTCATTCACCTTTTCCACGTTTACGTCATCAAGTCCGTCGAACAGCGCCTCCAACTCATTCTTGCGCCTAGTCAATACACCCAGTTTGCCCTGCGAGAGCCAATCAATTTCACCAGCTCTCTCTCAGCCTCTTGGGCTTTTTCCGCTTCAGACATTATTTTTAATTACAGTTGAAATATCACAATAATGTGTGACAGCGTCAGCGATGCAATTTCAACAATTCACGGATTCAGAATCCTCGCAATTGTCATCGACAGTCCACGCGTAAAAGACGCTTCAATGTATATGTTTGTGAAACACAATGAAACACGGTCCGTGCGCTCCGGTCAAACAAATGTATCCACAGCAGAGAATAAACTGGATCAGAGCCACACGCCTGGTAGGCCTTCCACAATGACGTCCGAATGGATCCAAGTTTCATTCATTCAAGCTTATAATATCCCCGCGGGATTCACATGCAGTTCAGTGTTGCTCAATGCAACTACTCCTCACGACCACGTGGTCTTGTAGAATTAGGCTTGTTGGAATCCTGCCGCACTCTTTCTCTCTGGGTCCTGGGGGAAGCCAACATGTCCTCTTCTTTCAGGCCAAAGGCTTTCATTTCAGCATGAGTTTTTCTACTTAGTATAGTGGTAATTTACAAACGATTTCCTATTTCCTATTTGCCACTTCCACTCCGGATAGCTTTAGTCTACGCGCACATAATAAAGGCTCTGATCCGTCACAATTAATCAATCATTTATTTCGAAGATGCATAACAAACAAAACTACATGCGGTCCATGCGTTGCGTTGCGTGCGGTAGAAAAACTGTTTGCTTCCGGTCCACCCTCCCACGCAGGGCACCAGCCCTTATCAAGGTAAACCATACAGGTGAATAGCTCAGGTAGGTCTCTTAAAGGGAAAGTACACATAGTTTCAAATCATAAGAATAGTTACAATAACCATAAAGCATTTTCATAATTCAAATAATTGCATGATACAAACTCAAAGATTAAATAACTCAAGAATGGCTCCTACAGGGTTCTCTTCCCGTGTGTGTGTGTGGGAACAGAAACTTTTTAATGCGCATTACTTTAACTTCACACAAAACTTACCAGTCTCCTAACTTAATGCGCATTCGCTTCTCTATCGTGTGTGAACCAAAACCTGGTATAGAGTTAGAAGAGAGTAACCATAAGTGGATTGGATGCGCTCTATCTAATAGGGTAATGGGTAATAGGATTGAGTTGATCTCTTCATTCAGGGAAGGAAGGTGAGCCTATAAGAAGGTAAGCCTATAGGAAGGTGAGCCTATAGGAAGGTAAGCCTATAGGAAGGTGAGCCTATAGGAAGGTGAGCCTATAGTAGCCCAGCGGCATAGTAAAAAATACGAAACCAATTGTTCAAATTGTTCTAAAAGCACCAAAATTGGCACACATGTAGATTAATACATTCTGAACAATTTTGGATATGGAGGCATTCAAGATTCTCCCCGTAGCACATTTGGCGGCCATTTTTTGAAAATGGCCGCTATTTACCATTAGCGTCATTGAATATGTACCATAATTTGTCTTTTTGTGGATGCTAGAGGTGATAAGTGTGCTAGAGGTGATAAGTAGTGTACAATTACACATACTTGTGTGCTTACCAAATAAAATGGCTACCATTTTACAAGAAAAATGAATTTTACTTTGCAGCGGCAGCGGTGGTGGCAGTGACGGCGGCTGCAGTAATAGTATAGTGTTGATAGTCATGGTACTTGTAGTAGTAGCTTGTGGTAACATGGTGGTGTTTTGTGTCTTTGCAGGTGAGGCTTTGATAACCATTCAACTGGTGGTGGATTACAGCAGCAGCAGCAGCACCACCTGACATCAGAGACGCGTTGTTCCAGACTGCAGCCATGGCAAAGAAGTTCCAACTGGTCGATACTTTTGAGCAACGTACTCCCACAACACCTCCTGAGACAAACTGGAAGCTGTGTCTTGTATGTCAAGAGGAGACAACAGAGTCACTTGTGTGCCCAGTACTGTCTAAACGCCGAGACCCTGGGAGTGGATACACGACAATGGCTGCAAACTTGGTCAAGTTTGATGAACTAGGAAAACTGCCAAGAACTGTTCAGTTACAGAGACTAGATGAAGGACAAGGTGTTGAGGCGACAATGGTTGCCCACCAGGCCAAGTGGCATAAAACATGTATGCTCCAATACAATAACACAATGCTACGAAGAGCAGAGAAGAGACTCATCGCAAGCAGCTCAGCATTTGGTAGTACTGACAATGTCCCAGGCAAGCGCGCCAGAACACACTCTTCAGAAGCCACTACCAGCGGCACCTCCTGCTTTTTCTGTGGAAAGTCTGGCACAGAGACCCTACATGAAGTAGCAACCTTCCAGGTGGACACACGCGTACGGAAGTGTGCAGCGCAAGTTGGGGACAATGAACTCATGGCCAGGCTCAGCATGGGTGATATGGTGGCTCTGGAGGCCAAGTACCATTCCAAGTGTTTGTTGGCTCTTTACTATCGTGCAAAGACCACTGTAGAAGCCGAGCAGAAAACTGACCATGAAGGTGTGATGTCAAGAATCGTACTGGCTGAACTGGTCCTGTATATCGAGGAAACCCACCTAGAAGAGGGCACCGCCCCAGTCTTCAGACTCGCAGATCTTGCAAAGCTATACACGACAAGAATGGAACAGCTCGGGGTTGCTTTGTGCAAGAAAGTTAATAGCACAAGGCTGAAAGAGCGCCTGTTAGCCCAGTTACCAGGCCTGAGATCCCAGAGCAAAGGCCGAGATGTTCTACTAGCGTTTGATGAAGACATTGGTGAAGCGCTAGGCAAAGCCTGCGAGCAAGACTGTGACACTGAGGCAGTTCACCTTGCGCGTGCTGCACAGATAGTTCGGCGATATATGTTTGAAGACACTGACCGATTCCGTGGATCATTCCCGGGCGGTTGTCAGGAGGACTCTGTGCCAAACGTACTAGTTGCAATGGTAAATATGGTGCTGGATGGCCCCAGCATCAAGAACCAAAGCCATTCCTCTTCGAGACAAGCAGCTCTTTCCATTGCGCAGCTTCTCAAGTTCAACAGTGTCAAGCAAAGTCGGAAGCAGGGAGCAACCAAGACACAGGAGCCTCCAGCTGTCAGACACAGTACGTCTCAAGAAACTCCTCTTCCAACCTATGTTGGGCTGATGCTGCATGCTGAAACACGCAAGAGAGGACTTGTGGACAAGCTCTTCTCTCTGGGCCTAAGCATCTCATATGACAGAGTCCTGCGTCTTTCTGCCCAGATGGGAAATAGCGTGTGTCAGCTGTACCGCATAGAGCAAGTGGTCTGCCCGCCTACCCTGCGTAGCAATGTGTTCACAACTGCGGCTGTGGACAACATTGACCACAACCCAAGTGCCACCACAGCCAAGAATTCATTCCATGGAACAGGAATCTCGCTTTTGCAACACCCAACGTGTGCAGATGAGGGAGTGGATCGTAGCATTGCTCTCACTGGGCGTGATACTGGATCAAAGACGGTTGAGCCTCTACCAGAATATTACACGGATGTACGTCCTGTTGCTTCCTCTGTCAAAGGGCAAACGATCCCAGCTACTTCTGTGACCTCTCTTAGACGCCACAACTTTGAGCAGCACATAGAAGATGAGTATATGTGGCTGGAGAACACGAGAAGTGTTCTCAAAGATGATGTTGAGGCCTGTGAAAACACATCATGGGCTGCATACCATGCAAGGCACCAAGATCCAAAGCACCAGTCATCACACCAACGTCCCTGCTTCCCTTGTTCCAGGAGAGTGCTCACACTGTGGCAATGATCAGACACTCTATTGATGTAGTCAGGAATGCAGTTCAACATCTCAACCCAGGCCAAACTCCAGTTCTGACTTGCGACCAGCCACTATTCACTCTAGCAAAACAGATCCAGTGGAAGTGGCCAGACACATATGGAGAAGACCAACTGGTGGTGATGTTCGGGGGGTTGCATATTGAGATGACGGCACTGAAGACCCTGGGTGACTGGTTGCAGGGAAGTGGGTGGACCCAAGCACTGGTACAAGCAGAGATCACAACTGCAGGAACAGCAGACTCATTTCTTGAGCAATTAAAGTGTGTTCCTGAAATCATGTACTGGTTATTAGAGGTATTATGTCATTGAGTATTGGAATCTTCATCAAATGTCCACTTTTTCCACAAAATGGCGGCCAGTTTGGGGGCCATTTTTGAGAAGATTCATCTAAATATATGTTAAACACTTATTGATGTTAATTCTGATGTAAAAAAAAAGGAATTTTGGCCCATCTAGCACCATACTAACGACACATAATGAAGTCTATGTAATGACGCTAATGGTAAATGGCGGCCATTTTGAACAATGGCCGCCATATCTTCCACAGGGCTAATCTTGCCTGCATATCCAAAAATGTTTAGAATATATTAATCTACATGTGTGCCAATTTTGGTGCTTTTAGAACAATTTGAACAATTGGTCTGCTATGCCGCAGGACTATAGGAAGGTGAGCCTATAAGAAGGTGAGCCTATAGGAAGGTGAGCCTATAGGAAGGTGAGCCTATAAGAAGGTGAGATCACAGCTTATCACAGTAATGTTCTTGGTTCATGTTTGACTTCTTGATGCCTTCGTGTTCCACCGTTTTAACAGCTGCATTATCCCTCCCTCCTCCTCCTCCTCCACCTCCTGCACCTCCTCCATCTCCTCCTCCTCCTCATCCACCTCCTCCTCCTCCTCCTCCATCTCCTCCTCCTCCTCCTCCTCCTCCATCTACTCCTCCTCATCCACCTCCTCCTCCTCCTCCTCCTCATCCACCTCCATCTCCTCCTCCTCCTCCTCATCCACCTCCTCCTCCTCCTCCTCCTCAGCTCCTCTCATAGGCAGGGATTTGATTCAAGATAGAAGGAAGAATAAAAACAAGAGGAAGAATTGAGGAAGACTCCTCTGACCTGCCAGGATGGACAGACCTCCTCCTCAGACAGACCTCCTCCTAGGATGGACAGACCTCCTCCTGTGTGGATCTTATCAAGGGGGGGCCTTCATGTCCGTGAGTCGAATGTTCATTTATATTGAAATTAAATTAAATGAAGGAGATGACTGACGCATGTTGCATGCATGCAAACGTCTCAGTTAACCTTCAGTATCTTCCTGTAGAACCTCCCGGGATAGACCCCATCAGCCTATCCACCGGAGGCTACGCAACAGAACCCAGACTGACCCATTATCTACTGGCTTCTAAATAACCAATCAACCTTTCAAAGGACAGCCTTCCCCCTTTCAACCGGTTCATGTTTTGCTAACCAGAGCGAACAAGTGACTCTCTTCCTTTGGACAACAGTAAGAGGAGGCCGAGGGGGGCGGCTCACAGCTCTCCACGCCCCAGAAGGCCCCGGGGCGCCCCGGGGGAACGCTGAGACTCCGCTCCACACCCAGAGCCCCCGGAGCCAGAGCGCCGTCTGGGGAAACCTGTCTCACCGCTCTGCAGAAACTTAGGGGTTAGCTGGGATGACGATCCCCTGCCTGTGAATAACCACTTGGTTGTGTGAGCGCCCCCTGTTGCTCCAAATAGGGGGCTCCGCCACGCACTCCCAGCTCCAACAGTTAGAGAGCTTCCCGTTCTGTGGGCTCCAATCAAAGGCCTTCTCCCTCAGGGGGAGGAGACCGCTGCCCCCCCTCCCTCCCCAGGGCCTCATCACCGCAGCTCCATCACCTCACATTGAGCCGGCTGTCCCCATCAGAGACTTCAGACCCGCCGGAAACGCCGGAAGGTTCTCCCTCCCAGCCGCCTCCAGAGTAACTTACTGATCATCTGCTCCCCCCCCACCACGCCTTCCTCCCCCCCCATGTCCACCTCCACCACCACCACCACCTCCACCATCACCACCATCACCACCATCACCACCTCCACCACCACCACCACCTCCACCATCACCACCATCACCACCTCCATCACCACCATCACCTCCACCACCACCTCCACCACCTCCATCACCTCCACCACCATCACCTCCATCACCTCCATCACCACCACCACCATGTCCACCACCACCACCACCTCCACCACCACCACCACCACCACCACCACACCTCCCATCACCTCCATCACCACCACCACCACTACCTCCACCACCATCACCTCCACCACCATCACCTCCATCACCACCACCACCACCTCCTCCACCACCTCCACCATGTCCACCACCACCACCACCTCCATCACCACCACCACCACCACCATCACCTCCACCACCACCACCACCACCACCTCCATCACCACCACCACCACCACCACCACCACCACCTCCACCACCACCTCTCCTGCTGGCTACCCTTATCTGGACTCCCCCCCCCCAAGCCGCCTCACAGATCCACATCCAGGTCAAGGAGATCTGATCTGATCTAATCAAAGAGCCGGTTGCCATGGGGACGATGGTCGGGCAGGGCGGGACACTGTGACAGAGCGGGGGAAGGAGACGAAGAGCTGGAGGAGGAGGGGGAGGAGGCGGAGGGGGAGGAGAAGGTGGAGGGGGAGGAGGGGAAGGTGGAGTATAAGGAGGTGGTGGAAGAGGTGGAGGTGAAGGTGGAGCATAAGGAGGTGGTGGAAGAGGAGGAGGTGAAGGTGGAGTATAAGGAGGTGGTGGAAGAGGAGGAGGTGAAGGTGGAGTATAAGGAGGTGGTGGAAGAGGAGGAGGTGAAGGTAGAGTATAAGGAGGTGGTGGAAGAGGAGGAGGTGAAGGTGGAGCATAAGGAGGTGGTGGAAGACGAGGAGGTGAAGGTGGAGCATAAGGAGGTGGTGGAAGAGGAGGAGGTGAAGGTGGAGTATAAGGAGGAGGAGGAGGAGGTGGAGGAGGAGGAGAAGGTGGAGTATAAGGAGGAGGTGGAGGAGGAGGAGGAAGAGGTGGAGTATAAGGAGGAGGAGGAGGTGGAGGTGAAGGTGGA
The DNA here is from genome assembly GCA_027704905.1 of Muraenolepis orangiensis. Lineage (NCBI taxonomy): Eukaryota > Metazoa > Chordata > Actinopteri > Gadiformes > Muraenolepididae > Muraenolepis > Muraenolepis orangiensis. The sequence continues at coordinate 45,109 of JANIIK010000524.1, read as the reverse complement.
GTAGAAGGAGGAGGAGGAGGAGGTGGAGTATAAGGAGGAGGAGGTGGTGGAGTATAAGGAGGAGGAGGTGGAGGAGGTGGAGTATAAGGAGGAGGAGGTGGAGGAGGTGGAGTATAAGGAGGAGGAGGAGGTGGAGGAGGAGGAGGAGGAGGTGGAGTATAAGGAGGAGGAGGAGGAGGTGGAGTATAAGGAGGAGGAGGAGGTGGAGTATAAGGAGGAGGAGGAGGAGGAGGAGGAGGAGGAGGTGGAGTATAAGGAGGAGGAGGAGGTGGAGTATAAGGAGGAGGAGGAGGAGGAGGTGGAGTATAAGGAGGAGGAGGAGGAGGAGGAGGAGGAGGTGGAGTATAAGGAGGAGGAGGAGGTGGAGTATAAAAAGGAGGAGGAGGAGGAGGAGGAGTATAAGGAGGAGGAGGATGAGGTGAAGGTCCTCTTGTGCCCATGGAACCGCCGGAGCAACTGAATGAAAACATGCATTTGTGTGTTTATATGAGATATTGATATATTTGATATATTTGATATATTTGATATATTTGATGTATTAATATTGAAACTGTAACGATAAAACAGTAAAACTTTGGTGAGATCAAAGTTACAAATATAGTGTCAAATAAACACAAAAATAAACTGTAAAAAAAACCCGAACTAAAACAGTCTTGACAAAAATAATGAATGTTTGAGCGGAGGTGAGCAGGAGGAGGAGGAGGAGGAGGAGGAGGAGGAGGAGGAGGAGGAGGAGGAGGAGGAGCAGCCAGCCATCAGAGGACCTCTCTGAGGTGATGAACACAGGGCTAATGGCATGTTAGTGTGTGTGTGGCAGGACATTGGCCATCACCCTCCTGTAGACTTCATATGAAGACCACTTCCCCTGTCCCCAGGTGTTCCTGGCACCTCCTTGATTGGATGGAGAGTGGAGTCAACATGCGGTGTGGTATGAAACTGATAGACCCTCCGATAGACCCTCCGATAGACCCTCCGATAGACCCTCCGATAGACCCTCTGATAGACCCTCCGATAGACCCTCTAGAGGGTTATGTTAGGTTATATTAGGTTACATCATGGCAGTAGAATGTCTTCAGTTTGTTCTGTTGTGTTTGTGTAAATAAGAACAAACTCGAGCTGTTTATTGATTTAAAATACAGATTGTGAATCTGTTGGTGGATATTATCCATTATTACTATCCATGTGTCAATATCATACAATTGCTAGCAAATTGCAATTACAAGCTTATCAATTTTCATATATACTGTATATATAAAAAACAATTGTATGATATATATATATATATATATATATAAAAAAATCATACAATTGTCAGCATGTAAAGGAATCGGCCTCGTGCATATTCAGAAGGCTCTATTCTAAACAGCTGGAGGCCCCAGCTGAATGCAGCGGTACATCTTTAGGCCAGTAGCATGTGCCTTAGTTCCTTTAACGATGTGTATGACTTTGGAGAAATTAAATTAAGTTCAATTTAAATATGTCACTGATTTTATAATGCAGGCCTTTATGAAGCTCATTTACAATCACTGGAAATCTTTGGAAAGTATTTTTATTAAATTTTTTGAAGGTCTTGGATCGTTTTCATGCTGGTTTATGGAACCCCATTATTTTTGATAGCCAAATTGTGCCAAATAAATAAATAAATAAATTAAAATATTACCTTCCTACCCTTTTTCAAATAATATGTGTCTTCCTCATCGTACCGCTCTCTCCTCCACAGAAACACAGCCACTCTGTCACCATGGAAACCCCAGAGAGACAGGCGTGGAGAGGAGAGATGGAGCATGACGTCAGGCCAGAGAGCGACCTCACATCTTCAAGAATGTTACTTTAATTAAAGGAACAAAGGAAATGTTGCTTACATTCAGTATAACATGTTAATGGTGTCGATTAGTATTATTTATTGATCACTATAGCTCTCATTTAGTGAATCGTTGAATACGTGTTGGGATGAACATTATTGTTTAGATGAATCCATTAAATGAATCAGTTGATGAATGGATAGAAAGGATGTCAGTGCTCAGGGCTCCCATATGAAGGGCTGACGGCCTGTGTGTGTGGTCATGATGAACACCATCTCTATGGCTGCTGTCCCGTCCTGAGGAGAGACAACACAGGGATATCCTAGAAGATGTTATGTTCCTAAGATGACCATAAAGACTATTCTAAATGCTTTCACATTATAGAATTAGACTTTCTCAAGTTCAACTTTGTTCTGCACTGTTCTGCACTGTATTCATGATGCTGCTGCCCTACTGGCACTTTAAAATGCTTTAAAATGCTTTTAAATATCATCCATCAGTCACTGTATTGTTATTTTTATGTTCATTTTTTATTGTGTATAGTATTTTTATAGTATTGTGTTTTATAAATTGATAGTGCGGGAGGGAAGGGAGGAAGCGTTCTATAGTTCCACTCTGTAAGTCATTTATATCTGTTTTTAGAAGTAGTTTAGACTGTTTATCATAACATGTTATTGAACCTCTGTTCTTATATCACCACGCACTACTGGGACATTCACACTGACAATACATTTGAATCTAATCTAATCTAATCTAATGTGATCTAATCTAATATGATCTAATCTGATCTGATCTAATCTGATCTGATCTAATCTGATCTAATCTGATCTGATCTAATCTGATCAAATCTGATCTAATCTCTAACATGTTCTATAGTCTGCTCTATGGTCTACATGTTCTATGGTCTTCATGTTCTATGGTCTACATGTTCTATAGTCTTCATGTTCTATGGTCTACATGTTCTATAGTCTTCATGTTCTATGGTCTACATGTTCTATAGTCTACATGTTCTATGGTCTACATGTTCTATAGTCTACATGTTCTATGGTCTACATGTTCTATAGTCTGCTCTATGGTCTACATGTTCTATGGTCTACATGTTCTATAGTCTGCTCTATGGTCTACATGTTCTATAGTCTACATGTTCTATGGTCTACATGTTCTATAGTCTACATGTTTGATAGTCTACATGTTCTATAGTCTACATGTTCTATAGTCTACATGTTCTATGGTCTACATGTTCTATAGTCTGCTCTATGGCCTACATGTTCTATGGTCTACATGTTCTATAGTCCGCTCTATGGTCTACATGTTCTATAGTCTTCATGTTCTATGGTCTACATGTTCTATAGTATACATGTTCTATGGTCTACATGTTCTATAGTCTACATGTTTGATAGTCTACATGTTCTATAGTCTACATGTTCTATAGTCTGTTCTATAGTCTACATGTTCTATAGTCTACATGTTCTATGGTCTACATGTTCTATAGTCTGTTCTATAGTCTACATGTTCTATAGTCTACATGTTCTATGGTCTACATGTTCTATAGTCTACATGTTCTATAGTCTACATGTTCTATGGTCTACATGTTCTATGGTCTACATTTTCTATAGTCTACATGTTCTATAGTCTACATGTTCTATGGTCTACATGTTCTATAGTCTGCTCTATGGTCTAAATGTTCTATGGTCTACATGTTCTATAGTCTACATGTTCTATAGTCTACATGTTCTATGGTCTACATGTTCTATAGTCTGCTCTATGGTCTAAATGCTCTATGGTCTACATGTTATATGGTCTACATGTTCTATGGTCTACATGTTCTATAGTCTGTTCTATGGTCTACATGTTCTATAGTCTACATGTTCTATAGTCTGTTCTATGGTCTACATGTTCTATGGTCTACATGTTCTATAGTCTGTTCTATGGTCTACATGTTCGATAGTCTACATGTTCTATAGTCTACATGTTCTATAGTCTGTTCTATGGTCTACATGTTATATGGTCTACATGTTCTAATAGTCTTCATGTTCTAATAGTCTTCATGTTCTATGGTCTACATGTTCTATAGTCTACATGTTCTATGGTCTACATGTTCTATAGTCTACATGTTCTATAGTCTACATGTTCTATAGTATACATGTTCTATGGTCTACATATTCTATAGTCTGCTCTATGGTCTACATGTTCTATAGTCTACATGTTCTATAGTCGACATGTTCTATAGTCTGTTCTATGGTCTACATGTTCTATGGTCTACATGTTCTATAGTCTGTTCTATGGTCTACATGTTCTATAGTCTGTTCTATGGTCTACATGTTCGATAGTCTACATGTTCTATAGTCTACATGTTCTATAGTCTGTTCTATGGTCTACATGTTCTATGGTCTACATGTTCTAATAGTCTTCATGTTCTAATAGTCTTCATGTTCTATGGTCTACATGTTCTATGGTCTTCATGTTCTATGGTCTACATGTTCTATAGTCTTCATTTTCTATAGTCTTCATGTTCTATGGTCTACATGCTCTATGGTCTTCATGTTCTATGGTCTACATGTTCTATAGTCTACATGGTCTATGGTCTACATCAGGGATATTCAACTGGCGGCCCGCGGGCCAAATCCGGCCCGCGGGGAGCTTTCTCGTGGCCCCTGGAACACACTCCATATTGTGTAAATGTAAAAAAAATAAAAAAATAAAAAATTTTTTTTTTATTTTTTTATTTTTTTTTTTAATCATTTAAATAAATGTCAATATATGTTCGCTATTATGTTATCCGAATTAAATGAGTCGAAATTATTTCTCCCTCAATAGTTCTTAAAAGGCAATCTTGCATTGGACTGATCAGCGTGTAATTATCGCGACATCGTGTCAATCTCGTTACTCTCAATACTGATCCAAAATGAGCGGAGAGAAACGGCGGAAAATTGACGGTGAAAACCGACACTTCAACCCCAAATGGACTGATGATTTTGTATTTATTTTACCATCGCACGCCAATCCTAGACCTTTATGTTTAATATGTCAAATAACTGTTTCAGTCTGCAAGGTTGCTAATGTGAGGCGCCACTATGAGACCAAGCATGCTGCTAACTTCAATGCTGCTTACCCGCCTGGTAGCACAGCTAGACGTGGTCAAATAGAAATACTTAAATCTTCTTACACTGCATCAACCACTATTCTTACAACTGCTTATACAGCCCAGGAAAAGGCCACTGCTGCTTCTCTACGAGTGATCGCTTTAGCCAAAAAGAGAAAGACATTCACTGACGCTGAAGTTGTGAAGGAGTGTACTCTGACACATCGGGAAGTCGAAGAGTAGAGGTACTGTTTGAGGACTGTTTTTCAGCATTAATTGCCGATCTCAAATCTACAGAGTACATCGCTGTCGATGAATCGACTGATGCAACAGATACGGCACAGCTCTCGCTGTTTGTGAGGTACTTCGATGGTGATGTTTTTAAAGAGGAGTTGTTATGCCTTTTACCACTGATAACCAGCACTACAGGTGAAGTGATTTTCGCTGCAGTTTGGAGTTTTTTTGAAGAGAAGGGTTTGGATCTAGGTAAGATCAACCTTCTCGTTACCGATGGCTGCCCGTCCATGATTGGGAAAGAAAGGGGCTTTGCATCTCGCTTATGTGCAGAGCATCCCACAGTGAACACACTGCATTGCATCATACATCAATCAGTTCTGTGTGCGAAATTGTCAGGGGAGTTGAAAGAAGCAATGGAGACTGTCATAAAAATTGTGAATCATATTCGCTCGACGTCAGGTCTGCAGCACCGACTACTACTACTACTACTACAATAATAATAATAACAATAACAATAATCATTATTATTATTGCATGGTTGGTTGTACAATAACAATGGCATTTGTTCATTTTCGTTGTCACAGTCTTGTGGCCCTCGCCTTCAAGACATTTTACAATTGTGGCCCCCTTCCTAATCTAGTTGAATACCCCTGGTCTACATGTTCTATAGTCGACATGTTCTATAGTCTGTTCTATGGTCTTCATGTTCTATGGTATACATGTTCTATGGTCTTCATGTTCTATGGTCTACATGTTCTATAGCCTGTTCTATGGTCTACATGTTCTATAGTCTACATGTTCTATAGTCTGCTCTATGGTCTACATGTTCTATGGTCTACTGTTCTATGGTCTTTATGTTCTATGGTCTACATGTTCTATGGTCTACATGTTCTATGGTCTACATGTTCTATAGTCTGTTCTATGGTCTACATGTTCTATAGTCTACATGTTATATGGTCTTCATGTTCTATGGTCTTCATGTTCTATGGTCTTCATGTTCTATGGTCTACATGTTCAATGGTCTACATGTTCTATAGTCTGCTCTATGGTCTACATGTTCCATGGTCTACATGTTCTATGGTCTACATGTTCTATAGTCTACATGTTCTATAGTCTACATGTTCGAATGGTCTACATGTTCTATAGTCTACATGTTCGAATGGTCTACATGTTCTATAGTCTACATGTTCTATAGTCTACATGTTCTATAGTCTACATGTTCTATGGTCTACATGTTCTATGGTCTTCATGTTCTATGGTCTTCATGTTCTATGGTCTACATGTTCTATGGTCTACATGTTCTATGGTCTTCATGTTCTATAGTCTTCATGTTCTATAGTCTTCATGTTCTATAGTCTTCATGTTCTATAGTCTACATGTTCTATAGTCTACATGTTCTATTGTCTACATGTTCTATGGTCTACATGTTCTATGGTCTACATGTTCTATAGTCTACATGTTCTATAGTCTGCATTATGGTCTAAATGTTCTATAGTCTACATGTTCAATGGTCTACATGTTCTAAAGTCTGCTCTATGGTCTACATGTTCCATGGTCTACATGTTCTATAGTCTACATGTTCTATAGTCTACATTTGCTATGGTCTTCATGTTCTATGGTCTACATGTTCTATGGTCTACATGTTCTATGGTCTACATTTGCTATGGTCTACATTCAGATTCAGATTCAGAAAACTTTATTAATCCCGAGGGAAATTAAGGTTCATGTTCTATGATCTACATGTTCTATAGTCTACATGTTCTATAGTCTGCTCTATGGTCTACATGTTCTATGGTCTACATGTTCTATAGTCTACATGTTCTATAGTCTACATGTTCTATAGTCTACATGTTCTATAGTCTACATGTTCCATGGTCTACATTTTCCATGGTCTACATGTTCTATAGTCTACATGTTCTATAGTCTACATGTTCTATGGTCTACATGTTCTATAGTCTGCTCTATGGTCTACATGTTCTATGGTCTCGATGTTCTATAGTCTACATGTTCTATAGTCTACATGTTCTATAGTCTACATGTTGTATAGTCTTCATGTTGTATAGTCTTCATGTTGTATAGTCTACATGTTGTATAGTCTACATGTTGTATAGTCTACATGTTGTATAGTCTACATGTTCTTAGGTCTACATGTTCTATAGTCTGCTCTTTGGTCTACATGGTCTACATGTTCTATGGTATACATGTTCTATGGTCTACATGTTCTATGGTCTACATGTTGTACGGTCTACATGTTGTATAGTCTACATGTTGTATAGTCTACATGTTCTATAGTCTACATGTTCTATGGTCTACATTTTTTATAGTCTGCTCTATGGTCTACATGTTCTATAGTCCACATGTTCTATAGTCTGTTCTATGGTCTACATGTTCTATAGTCTTCATGTTATATAGTCTTCATGTTATATAGTCTTCATGTTCTATAGTCTACTTGTTCTATAGGCTACATGTTCTTTAGTCTGTTCTATGGTCTACATGTTGTATAGTCTTCATGTTCTATAGTCTTCATGTTCTATGGTCTACATGTTCTATAGTCTACATGTTCTATGGTCTACATGTTCTATATTCTTTTCTATAGTCTACATGTTCTATGGTCTACATGTTCTTAGGTCTACATGTTCTATAGTCTACATGTTCTATGGTCTACATTATCTATAGTCTTCATGTTCTATGATCTACATGTTCTATAGTCTTCATGTTCTATGGTCTACTTGTTCTATAGGCTACATGTTCTATAGTCTGTTCTATGGTCTACATGTTGTATAGTCTTCATGTTCTATAGTCTTCATGTTCTATGGTCTACATGTTCTATGGTCTACATGTTCTTAGGTCTACATGTGCTATAGTCTACATGTTCTATAATCGACATGTTCTATGGTCTACATGTTCTATAGTCTGCTCTTTGGTCTACATGTTCTATGGTTTACATGTTCTATGGTCTAAATGTTCTATAATCTTCATGTTCTATGGTCTACATGTTCAATAGTCTACATGTTCTATAGTCTTCATGTTCTATGGTCTACATGTTCTATGGTCTTCATGTTCTATGGTCTACATGGTCTATGGTCTACATGTTCGATAGTCTACATGTTCTGTAGTCTACATGTTCTATAGTCTGTTCTTTGGTCTACATGTTCTATAGTCTTTATGTTCTATAGTCTTCATGTTCTATGGTCTACATGTTCTATGGTCTACATGTTCAATAGTCTGTTCTATAGTCTAAATGTTCTATTGTCTTCATGTTCTATGGTCTACATGTTCTATAGTCTACATGTTCTATAGTCTTCATGTTCTATGGTCTTCATGTTCTATAGTCTACATGTTCTATAGTCTACATGTTCTATAGTCTACATGTTCTATGGTCTACATGTTCTATATTCTTTTCTATAGTCTACATGTTCTATGGTCTACATGTTCTATAGTCTTCATGTTCTATGGTCTACATGTTCTATAGTCTACATGTTCTATAGTCTACATGTTCTATAGTCTACATGTTCTATGGTCTACATGTTCTATATTCTTTTCTATAGTCTACATGTTCTATGGTCTACATGTTCTATAGTCTTCATGTTCTATGGTCTACATGTTCTATAGTCTACATGTTCTATAGTCTGTTCTATGGTCTACATGTTCTATAGTCTGCATGTTCTATAGTCTTCATGTTCTATGGTCTACATGTTCTATGGTCTACATGTGCTATAGTCTACATGTTCTATAGTCTACATTTTCTATAGTCTGTTCTATAGTCTACATGTTCTATGGACTACATATTCTATGGTCTACATGTTCTATAGTCTACATGTTCTATAGTCTGTTCTATGATCTACATGTTCTATGGTCTACATGTTCTATAGTCTAGATGTTCTATAGTCTGTTCTATGATCTACATGTTCTATAGTCTACATGTTCTATGGTCTACATGTTTATGATCTTCATGTTCTATGGTCTACATGTTCTATAGTCTGTTCTATGGTCTACATGTTCTATGGTCTACATGTTCTATAGTCTACATGTTCTATAGTCTACATGTTCTATAGTCTACATGATCTATGGTCTACATGTTCTATAGTCTACATGTTCTATGGTCTACATGTTCTATTGTCTACATGTTCTATAGTCTGTTCTATAGTCTACATGTTCTATGGTCTACATGTTCTATAGTCTACATGTTCTATAGTCTGTTCTATGAGCTACATGTTCTATGGTCTACATGTTCTATAGTCTACATGTTCTATAGTCTGTTCTATGATCTACATGTTCTATAGTCTACATGTTCTATAGTCTACATGTTCTATGGTCTACATGTTTATGATCTTCATGTTCTATGGTCTACATGTTCTATAGTATGTTCTATGGTCTACATGTTCTATGGTCTACATGTTCTATGGTCGTCATGTTCTATGGTCTTCATGTTCTATGGTCTACATGTTCTATAGTCTACATGTTCAATGGTCTACATGTTCTATAGTCTGCTCAATGGTCTACATGTTCCATGGTCTACATGTTCTATGGTCTACATGTTCAATGGTCTACATGTTATATAGTCTGCTCTATGGTCTACATGTTCCATGGTCTACATGTTCTATGGTCTACATGTTCTATAGTCTACATTTTCTATGGTCTACATGTTCTATGGTCTACATGTTCTATGGTCTACATTTGCTATGGTCTACATGTTCTATGATCTACATGTTCTATAGTCTACATGTTCTATAGTCTACATGTTCTATGGTCTACATGTTCTATAGTCTGCTCTATGGTCTACATGTTCTATGGTCTACATGTTCTATGGTCTACATGTTCTATGGTCTACATGTTCTATAGTCTTCATGTTCTATGGTCTACATGTTCTATAGTCTACATGTTCTATAGTCTTCATGTTCTATGGTCTACATGTTCTATGGTCTTCATGTTATATGGTCTACATGGTCTATGGTCTACATGTTCGATAGTCTACATGTTCTGTAGTCTACATGTTCTATAGTCTGTTCTTTGGTCTACATGTTCTATAGTCTTTATGTTCTATAGTCTTCATGTTCTATGGTCTACATGTTCTATGGTCTACATGTTCAATAGTCTGTTCTATAGTCTAAATGTTCTATGGTCTTCATGTTCTATGGTCTACATGTTCTATAGTCTACATGTTCTATAGTCTTCATGTTCTATGGTCTTCATGTTCTATGGTCTACATGTTCTATAGTCTACATGTTCTATAGTCTACATGTTCTATAGTCTACATGTTCTATGGTCTACATGTTCTATAGTCTTTTCTATAGTCTACATGTTCTATGGTCTACAAGTTCTATAGTCTTCATGTTCTATGGTCTACATGTTCTATAGTCTACATGTTCTATAGTCTGTTCTATGGTCTACATGTTCTATAGTCTGCATGTTCTATAGTCTTCATGTTCTATGGTCTACATTTTCTATGGTCTTCATGTTCTATGGTCTACATGTTCTATGGTCTACATGTTCTATGGTCTACATTTGCTATGGTCTACATGTTCTATGATCTACATGTTCTATAGTCTACATGTTCTATAGTCTACATGTTCTATGGTCTACATGTTCTATAGTCTGCTCTATGGTCTACATGTTCTATGGTCTACATGTTCTATAGTCTACATGTTCTATAGTCTACATTTTCTATAGTCTGTTCTATAGTCTACATGTTCTATGGACTACATATTCTATGGTCTACATGTTCTATAGTCTACATGTTCTATAGTCTGTTCTATGATCTACATGTTCTATGGTCTACATGTTCTATAGTCTACATGTTCTATAGTCTGTTCTATGATCTACATGTTCTATAGTCTACATGTTCTATAGTCTGTTCTATGATCTACATGTTCTATGGTCTACATGTTCTATAGTCTACATGTTCTATAGTCTGTTCTATGATCTACATGTTCTATAGTCTACATGTTCTATAGTCTACATGTTCTATGGTCTACATGTTTATGATCTTCATGTTCTATGGTCTACATGTTCTATGGTCTTCATGTTCTATGGTCTTCATGTTCTATGGTCTACATGTTCTATGGTCTACATGTTCTACAGTCTACATGTTCTATGGTCTACATGTTCTATAGTCTACATGTTCTATGGTCTACATGTTCTATAGTCTACATGTTCTATAGTCTACATGTTCTATGGTCTTCATGTTCTATTGTCTACATGTTCTATAGTCTGTTCTATAGTCTACATGTTCTATGGTCTACATGTTCTATAGTCTACATGTTCTATAGTCTGTTCTATGAGCTACATGTTCTATGGTCTACATGTTCTATAGTCTACATGTTCTATAGTCTGTTCTATGATCTACATGTTCTATAGTCTACATGTTCTATAGTCTACATGTTCTATGGTCTACATGTTTATGATCTTCATGTTCTATGGTCTACATGTTCTATAGTCTGTTCTATGGTCTACATGTTCTATGGTGTACATGTTCTATGGTCTTCATGTTCTATGGTCTACATGTTCTATGGTCTACATGTTCTATGGTCTACATGTTCTATAGTCTACATGTTCTATAGTCTACATGTTCTATAGTCTACATGTTCTATGGTCTACATGTTCTATAGTCTACATGTTCTATGGTCTACATGTTCTATAGTCTGCTCTATGGTCTACATGTTCTATGGTCTACATGTTCTATGGTCTTCACGTTCTATGGTCTACATGTTCTATGGTCTGTTCTATGGTCTGTTCTATGGTCTACATGTTCTATGGTCTACATGTTCTATGGTCTTCATGTTCTATGGTCTACATGTTCTATGGTCTACATGTTATATAGTCTACATGTTCTATGGTCTTCATGTTCTATAGTCTACATGTTCTATAGACTACATGTTCCATAGTCTACATGTTCTATAGTCTACATGTTCTATAGTATACATGTTCTATGGTCTACATGTTCTATAGTCTGCTTTATGGTCTACATGTTCTATAGTCTACATGTTCTATTGTGTACATGTTCTATAGTCTACATGTTCTATGGTCTACATGTTGTATAGTCTGCTCTATGGTCTACATGTTCTATGGTCTACATGTTCTATAGTCTACATGTTCTATAGTCTACATTTTCTATGGTCTACATTTTCTATGGTCTACATTTTCTATGGTCTACATGTTCTATGGTCTACATGTTCTATGGTCTACATTTGCTATGGTCTACATGTTCTATAGTCTACATGTTCTATAGTCTACATGTTCTATGGTCTACATGTTCTGTAGTCTGCTCTATGGTTTACATGTTCTATGGTCTACATGTTCTATGGTCTACATGTTCTATGGTCTACATGTTCTATAGTCTACATGTTCTATGGTCTACATGTTCTATGGTCTTCATATTCTATGGTCTACATGTTATATGGTCTTCATGTTATATTGTCTACATGTTCTATAGTCTGTTCTATAGTCTACATGTTCTATGGTCTACATATTCTATGGTCTACATGTTCTATAGTCTACATGTTCTATAGTCTGTTCTATGATCTACATGTTCTATGGTCTACATGTTCTATAGTCTACATGTTCTATAGTCTGTTCTATGATCTACATGTTCTATAGTCTACATGTTCTATAGTCTTCATGTTCTATGGTCTTCATGTTCTATGGTCTACATGTTCTATGGTCTACATGTTCTATAGTCTACATGTTCTATGGTCTACATGTTCTATAGTCTACATGTTCTATGGTCTACATGTTCTATAGTCTACATGTTCTATGGTCTTCATGTTATATTGTCTACATTTTCTATAGTCTGTTCTATAGTCTACATGTTCTATGGTCTACATATTCTATGGTCTACATGTTCTATAGTCTGTTCTATGATCTACATGTTCTATGGTCTACATGTTCTATGGTCTACATGTTCTATGGTCTACATGTTTATGATCTTCATGTTCTATGGTCTACATGTTCTATAGTCTGTTCTATGGTCTACATGTTCTATGGTCTACATGTTCTATGGTCTACATGTTCTATAGTCTACATGTTCTATAGTCTACATGTTCTATAGTCTACATGTTCTATGGTCTACATGTTCTATAGTCTACATGTTCTATGGTCTACATGTTCTATTGTCTACATGTTCTATAGTCTGTTCTATAGTCTACATGTTCTATGGTCTACATGTTCTATAGTCTACATGTTCTATAGTCTGTTCTATGAGCTACATGTTCTATGGTCTACATGTTCTATAGTCTACATGTTCTATAGTCTGTTCTATGATCTACATGTTCTATAGTCTACATGTTCTATAGTCTACATGTTCTATGGTCTACATGTTTATGATCTTCATGTTCTATGGTCTACATGTTCTATAGTATGTTCTATGGTCTACATGTTCTATGGTCTACATGTTCTATGGTCTTCATGTTCTATGGTCTTCATGTTCTATGGTCTACATGTTCTATAGTCTACATGTTCAATGGTCTACATGTTCTATAGTCTGCTCTATGGTCTACATGTTCCATGGTCTACATGTTCTATGGTCTACATGTTCAATGGTCTACATGTTCTATAGTCTGCTCTATGGTCTACATGTTCCATGGTCTACATGTTCTATGGTCTACATGTTCTATAGTCTACATTTTCTATGGTCTACATGTTCTATGGTCTACATGTTCTATGGTCTACATGTTCTATGGTCTACATTTGCTATGGTCTACATGTTCTATGATCTACATGTTCTATAGTCTACATGTTCTATAGTCTACATGTTCTATGGTCTACATGTTCTATAGTCTGCTCTATGGTCTACATGTTCTATGGTCTACATGTTCTATGGTCTACATGTTCTATGGTCTACATGTTCTATAGTCTTCATGTTCTATAGTCTACATGTTCTATAGTCTACATGTTCTATAGTCTTCATGTTCTATGGTCTACATGTTCTATGGTCTTCATGTTATATGGTCTACATGGTCTATGGTCTACATGTTCGATAGTCTACATGTTCTGTAGTCTACATGTTCTATAGTCTGTTCTTTGGTCTACATGTTCTATAGTCTTTATGTTTTATAGTCTTCATGTTCTATGGTCTACATGTTCTATGGTCTACATGTTCAATAGTCTGTTCTATAGTCTAAATGTTCTATGGTCTTCATGATCTATGGTCTACATGTTCTATAGTCTACATGTTCTATGGTCTTCATGTTCTATGGTCTACATGTTCTATAGTCTACATGTTCTATAGTCTACATGTTCTATAGTCTACATGTTCTATGGTCTACATGTTCTATAGTCTTTTCTATAGTCTACATGTTCTATGGTCTACAAGTTCTATAGTCTTCATGTTATATGGTCTACATGTTCTATAGTCTACATGTTCTATAGTCTGTTCTATGGTCTACATGTTCTATAGTCTGCATGTTCTATAGTCTTCATGTTCTATGGTCTACATTTTCTATGGTCTTCATGTTCTATGGTCTACATGTTCTATGGTCTACATGTTCTATGGTCTACATTTGCTATGGTCTACATGTTCTATGATCTACATGTTCTATAGTCTACATGTTCTATAGTCTACATGTTCTATGGTCTACATGTTCTATAGTCTGCTCTATGGTCTACATGTTCTATGGTCTACATGTTCTATAGTCTACATGTTCTATAGTCTACATTTTCTATAGTCTGTTCTATAGTCTACATGTTCTATGGACTACATATTCTATGGTCTACATGTTCTATAGTCTACATGTTCTATAGTCTGTTCTATGATCTACATGTTCTATGGTCTACATGTTCTATAGTCTACATGTTCTATAGTCTGTTCTATGATCTACATGTGCTATAGTCTACATGTTCTATAGTCTGTTCTATGATCTACATGTTCTATGGTCTACATGTTCTATAGTCTACATGTTCTATAGTCTGTTCTATGATCTACATGTTCTATAGTCTACATGTTCTATAGTCTACATGTTCTATGGTCTACATGTTTATGATCTTCATGTTCTATGGTCTACATGTTCTATGGTCTTCATGTTCTATGGTCTTCATGTTCTATGGTCTACATGTTCTATGGTCTACATGTTCTATAGTCTACATGTTCTATGGTCTACATGTTCTATAGTCTACATGTTCTATGGTCTACATGTTCTATAGTCAACATGTTCTATAGTCTACATGTTCTATGGTCTTCATGTTCTATTGTCTACATGTTCTATAGTCTGTTCTATAGTCTACATGTTCTATGGTCTACATGTTCTATAGTCTACATGTTCTATAGTCTGTTCTATGAGCTACATGTTCTATGGTCTACATGTTCTATAGTCTACATGTTCTATAGTCTGTTCTATGATCTACATGTTCTATAGTCTACATGTTCTATAGTCTACATGTTCTATGGTCTACATGTTTATGATCTTCATGTTCTATGGTCTACATGTTCTATAGTCTGTTCTATGGTCTACATGTTCTATGGTGTACATGTTCTATGGTCTTCATGTTCTATGGTCTACATGTTCTATGGTCTACATGTTCTATGGTCTACATGTTCTATAGTCTACATGTTCTATAGTCTACATGTTCTATGGTCTACATGTTCTATAGTCTACATGTTCTATGGTCTACATGTTCTATAGTCTGCTCTATGGTCTACATGTTCTATGGTCTACATGTTCTATGGTCTTCACGTTCTATGGTCTACATGTTCTATGGTCTGTTCTATGGTCTGTTCTATGGTCTACATGTTCTATGGTCTACATGTTCTATGGTCTTCATGTTCTATGGTCTACATGTTCTATGGTCTACATGTTATATAGTCTACATGTTCTATGGTCTTCATGTTCTATAGTCTACATGTTCTATAGACTACATGTTCCATAGTCTACATGTTCTATAGTCTACATGTTCTATAGTATACATGTTCTATGGTCTACATGTTCTATAGTCTGCTTTATGGTCTACATGTTCTATAGTCTACATGTTCTATTGTGTACATGTTCTATAGTCTACATGTTCTATGGTCTACATGTTGTATAGTCTGCTCTATGGTCTACATGTTCTATGGTCTACATGTTCTATAGTCTACATGTTCTATAGTCTACATTTTCTATGGTCTACATTTTCTATGGTCTACATGTTCTATGGTCTACATGTTCTATGGTCTACATTTGCTATGGTCTACATGTTCTATAGTCTACATGTTCTATAGTCTACATGTTCTATGGTCTACATGTTCTGTAGTCTGCTCTATGGTTTACATGTTCTATGGTCTACATGTTCTATGGTCTACATGTTCTATGGTCTACATGTTCTATAGTCTACATGTTCTATGGTCTACATGTTCTATGGTCTTCATATTCTATGGTCTACATGTTATATGGTCTTCATGTTATATTGTCTACATGTTCTATAGTCTGTTCTATAGTCTACATGTTCTATGGTCTACATATTCTATGGTCTACATGTTCTATAGTCTACATGTTCTATAGTCTGTTCTATGATCTACATGTTCTATGGTCTACATGTTCTATAGTCTACATGTTCTATAGTCTGTTCTATGATCTACATGTTCTATAGTCTACATGTTCTATAGTCTTCATGTTCTATGGTCTTCATGTTCTATGGTCTACATGTTCTATGGTCTACATGTTCTATAGTCTACATGTTCTATGGTCTACATGTTCTATAGTCTACATGTTCTATGGTCTACATGTTCTATAGTCTACATGTTCTATGGTCTTCATGTTATATTGTCTACATTTTCTATAGTCTGTTCTATAGTCTACATGTTCTATGGTCTACATATTCTATGGTCTACATGTTCTATAGTCTGTTCTATGATCTACATGTTCTATAGTCTACATGTTCTATGGTCTACATGTTCTATGGTCTTCATGTTCTATGGTCTACATGTTCTATAGTCTACATGTTCTATGGTCTACATGTTCTATAGTCTGTTCTTTGGTCTACATGTTCTAAAGTCTTTATGTTCTATAGTCTTCATGTTCTATGGTCTACATGTTCTATGGTCTACATGTTCAATAGTCTGTTCTATAGTCTAAATGTTCTATGGTCTTCATGTTCTATGGTCTACATGTTCTATAGTCTACATGTTCTATAGTCTTCATGTTCTATGGTCTTCATGTTCTATGGTCTACATGTTCTATAGTCTACATGTTCTATAGTCTACATGTTCTATGGTCTACATGTTCTATAGTCTTTTCTATAGTCTACATGTTCTATGGTCTACATGTTCTATAGTCTTCATGTTCTATGGTCTACATGTTCTATAGTCTACATATTCTATAGTCTGTTCTATGGTCTGCATGTTCTATAGTCTGCATGTTCTATAGTCTTCATGTTCTATGGTCTACATTTTCTATGGTCTTCATGTTCTATGGTCTACATGTTCTATGGTCTACATCAAGTCAAGTCAAGTCAAGTTTATTGTCACTTCACAGTTTACAGTTTAGTATAAAGCAGTGATGTGAAATTCT